>CM074298.1:3411745-3524245 GCA_037194245.1 Opsariichthys bidens | reverse complement strand
ACTTTTAATGGCAGACTAGGCAAATCTGAGAACATTTCTTCAAGTCTAGTGGAGACACATCTGACAATAATGGTGTCTTTTACCCAGGGGAAACATCTGAGAAACAGGAAATTTAGTCAAGACAGTAGAACTGTCCAATTCATGAAAAAAAATATATATATAGAATTGATTTTTTTAATAAAAAGTAAAATATAATAAATAATAATAATTATAAAACAAAATAATATTCCACTGAGAGAATAGGAAAATGATTTAATACTTTTATTTTACAGTATAATTAGAATTTTCAATTAAACGAGCAGCCCTATAAAACAGCATTCACAACTCGTCATTAAAAAGATCAAAAAATAATAATGATTCAATAAAAAATTGATCATCATCAACAGCTTGTGTGTCCTAGGTGACATCATCCAAACAAGGTCATCTCAGAGACAGTTGCATTATAGATTTTAAAGATATTTTCTGAATATCATGCATCAATGAATTGTTTACAATAAAAACCGGGAACAGAGTCAACTTTCATGCTGATTTTACCCTCTGGTGACCGAACACCTGAAAGGTGTGCATTTATTTTTTATTGTTTTAATGTGATATATTTTTGTTCAATAATATTTTTTCTTTTTTTCATATTTTGAGAGAATTTAATGGTACTAATTAATATTTATGCAATAATTATGATCAGTCTTTTCCCATTGAATATAATACAATTTATTTATTACTTTACAATTAAAGCTGTATTTCATGTTAAAATAGAGACAATGCCTTTAAAATTTAATTTTTGAAGGCCTGTTTTGCATTTGGATATAAATTTAGATATTCTAAAAGACTACTTTTTGTCAAGGTTTAAATTTCAGATTTTCTGTGATGGGTAGGTTTAGGGGTAGGGGTAGTGTAGGGGGACAGAATGGACCGTTTGTACAGTATAAAAACCATTACGCCTATGGAATGTCCCCATAAAACATGAAAACACAACGTGTGTGTGTGTGTGTGTGCTTGTTTTCATGATTTATGAGGACACAAATTTGAATAATGACATGGTATTACGCTGGTATTACGATGTAAACATGTTTTACATTTCACGAGTCCTCATATTTCAAATAGCTTTAAAAACATACTAAACAATGTTTTATTAAAAATGTAAAAATGAGCGACATCTCCATTTAATCTCAATTCCATGATGGAGAACCTACCGAGACATTAAAGAGATCCCATTTGGGATTTTCCTTTCCTACAGGAAGCAGAAAGGCGAAAGGTGAAACCAGGTCTCCAGCAATCGTCCTGCTACTCGGCGAGAGACAACATACCTCCGTAGAGGAGACGGAGGGGAGCCATATGAAAGAGTAAAACAAACCGACGAATGGGCTCAAGCTCAATCGATCCCAGCCGGTCTGCGAGCCTGTGAGTGGTGAAAGAGCCTGTCAGTAGCGATCAGATACTGATCAAGGAAAAGAGACAGAAATGTGTAGCGTTAATCCGAGATGGCTCAAGGCAGAGCCGAGGGGGAAACTCATGCACCTAGACACATAAACACAAGCATGCACGGCCACACACACACACACACAAGTAGGACATGCTTGGAGAGAAATTAATCATAGCGTATGGCTCCTGTCTCTAAGATAGGAAGAGGGCACGAAGCATTCTCTCACTAATACTAAAATAACCCCTCTACACGTGTGGACTCCAGCGGCCCACGCACGCTTGTCTTATCTTCTGCTCTCTTTATCCATTTCTCCTCTCTCCGGCCGAGCGGCAATATGTTCAGCTTAAGAGAAAAAGGACCTGGACAACAGACCTCTCGCCCCACCGAGTACTATGTTTAACACAGCTTTACTACACCACATACAATCATGTTAGCTGATATATAAGCCCGGGAAAGCAAGGACCCATGATAATATGACTTATTGTTGTTTCCCACACTTAAAGACAACCTGAAAAAGAATATAGCTGCCTATTTTACTTCTGTAATGTGATGTACTTTGTGAAACAGGGAACTCAACTGGGGCAGGAGGAGAGTAGGATCCTCATTTGGAAATATTTTTTTATTTATGCTTTTATTAATAATAATAATATATTATAATAATTAATTATAAAATATTTTATTTACATATTTAATTCCAAAAGAGAATCCACATATATATACTACCAGTTCATGAAATAAAAATGATTAAAAATTTTTTTTTTTTTTTTTGAACAATTATATGTATATATATATATATATAAAATATATTTATTTATAAAAAAAATAATATACATTATACTATAGTAAATAATTATAAAAATATTTTTAAAAATATTAAAGATAATCCAAATATTTAAACTACCACTTGTTGAACACTTGGCGAACAATTATATAAATAAATAAATAGCATTATAGTAATTATATACACAAACACATTTATTAATCTATTATAATAATATTATTATAAATGTAATACAAAATTATGTATATATAATGTTATATATAGATGTAATTAAATATATATATATATATATATATATATATATATATAAATTATTATAAATAATACAACACATACATTTAATACATTTTATTTTTGTATTTATTTAAATAATTGTTTATTAACCTATTCATAATAGTCTGTAAACTATATCAAATCTCGGCATTTATGTGGATCTTTTTGGGAGGATGCTGAATAAACTAAATCATTTCATTTACAATAAAGTTATAATAAAGATTAATCAGCGGTTGACAGGAGATAAACGGATTGTCCTCAGACTGCGAAACACTAGCAGAGACCTTTCCCACAAGGCTGCAGGGCATACTGGGAGTTTTATGCTCAAATGCCAGAGTGTCTTAAACTGATGATGAGTCACGCACACACACACACACACACACACTCAGCCAACCCTCAGAGACGGCCTAAAGGAATGAGGTTTCATCAGTCAGACTGGTTAGAGCTGGCGGACGTGCACTAGCAGCTGATCTGACACGTCTTGTAGACCATTTTATCACTATTTGGAGCAGATGAGCTCTCACGATGCATGACTTACAATTATTAACACAGGACATCTGTCGTTTCGTGCACAGACTCAGACGGGACCGGGATTGTCTGGATGTGGGTGTGAAGAAGGTCACTAATGTGTGGCAAGATGGCAGCAAAGAGTGAAGAGAAAACAGTTGTAAAGTCGGCATGAAATGGAAGTTGAGACGTCTTTCCTTCCCTATTGTGACGTATATCCGAGTGAAACAGCTTCTCGAACAAGAAAAAAAGGGAAAAGAAGGGAAAGACTTGATTTCGTCTATCAGGAATTGATTGGATGGCTGTGGTTTTCCATTGGTGGATCTCATGTGAGTGACAGGTTGCCCCGCCCTCGCATGAGAGATGTCACTGCAAGAGGGAGGGGAAGTTATTTTGATTAAAGAATTTAAATAAATCATTTATAATAAATACTGCAATATCCCATTCAAAAAAAAAAAAAAAAGAATTGTCCATTTTGATTTGAATATGTAAAGCAGAATAATCTAACCTGAGAGTTTGAACAACCGAAAGTTTGTCAGTGAAACACAGATTCACCTTCTCGGGGAAAAGCAGTCCCATCTGAATAATGCTTTTAAATGTGTTCAACAGAAAAATAAAAAAAAATGCAATTTCACAAATTTCGTTTCTATTATGATCAGATTTGTGCATTTGGAAGATCTTGTTTTAACTCCCACGACGACATATGACTGTAAAAGTCATTTTACTCTGAATATTGCATGAGCGACGAAAATATGCATGCTTTAAAACTAATGCATTTCCAGAGCATTTTAACTGTCAGAAGCCAGCGGGGGCTACATGTACTTTAAAGGGGGCAATCATCCTATAGCCCACCTGAAATGTCAAGCAAAAAACAAATGTAATGCTATTTTAGAATTAGACAAGAAAAAAGGACTAACCAACTAAAACAGAATAGAAAAATGACTGAACAATGACCACAAATAAGGTCTAACTGACCAAAAAATTATTATTTAAATAATAACACAATAATAACACGGTGGTCCTGTAGTGCACAACACAACGAAATTTAAAAAGCAAACATAAGTTCACAACACAATGAAATAAAGCCACAACACAACTAATAAAGTTGGATTTCCTTGCCACTGTTCTAAGAGTTGAGAGTCTTACAATACCATGATTAGCTTTAAGTATGTAAACACTGTATATCGACATGAAATATTAATTCAAAATTACATTCGTGCACAATAGCTTCATATTTATACCTGTGAATGATTTGGCGCATGATGAAGGGAACGTCTGCCAATTCCACCGAATGCGTAAAACGAATAATTTGTATTCATTAAAATTATTTAGTTTTAACATTTAAAAACAGATATGCTCAAATTCCATAGCTTGTTAGTTCCTGTTGGTAAGACTGACTTACTACAGGTGATATTTTTCAATACCTCCCTTCATGTACTTACAATAAACAATTATTTTCAAGAAAGAAAAAAAAAAAAAAATCACAGGTTTTTGTTGTTGACCAGGCTGACTTACAACAGGTAAAATTGTGGCAATACCTCCTTTTATGTATACTACACCATTAGTTTATATATAAGTATATAAAAAGTATATGAAAGTTAAATATATTATTTATTCATTTAATTTTCCTGTAATTCACATAAAGGGTTTTTTCATGTTTCAATGCTTGTAATAGTTTCCTATTAGTACGACTGACTTACTGCAGGTGAAATAAAACCTCCCTGTATGTATTGTCAAGATAATAAGTCAGTCTTACCAATCGAAACCATGTCTGAAAACATGTCTGATTTTAAATGTTAAAAATAATTTTAAAGAATACAAATTATACGTTTTAAGCACTTGGTGGAATTGGCAGATGTTCCCTTCGTCATGCGCCGAATCATTCACAGGTATAAATATGAAGCCATTGTGCACATATGTGATTTTGAATTAACATTTCATATCGATATACAAGGTTTACATACTTAAAACTAATCGTGGTATTGTCAGACTCTCGACTCTTAGAACAGTTGCCACTGAAATCTAACTTTACAGTCCACTAGTGCTCGGAAGCATTTCCGTTGTGTTTTGAACTTACGTTTGCTTTTAAATTTCGTTGTGTTGTGCACTACTGGGCCACCGTAGTTTTGTATTGGAGAAATCACAGGCCTACAGTCGCTCGCAGCAACATGAAAACATGCGGCACACATCTCTCCTGCGTGTACAGAAGTTCATGCAAATGTGTAACACACACACACACACACACACACAAATAGAGTTACAGCGCTGACATGCTCTACTTGAGGCCTAATGACCCCTGGGTAATGGGCCTCTTTGGTCTTCAGGAAATCCTCTTTCATGCATGCCTCAGCAGAGGAGGTGTGTGTTGTGTGTGTGTGTGTGTGTGTGTGTGACACGAAGAAAAAACGGATTAATTGGGAAAAGCAAAAGGAAAGATAAATGGAAAGAGGTAAAAATGGATCACATACAGAGGAAAAACTCAAACGGCTAGTTACTGTATTAACATTAATAATATATTAAATACTACTAGCATTTTTACAAAAAAAATAAAATTACAAAAATGTATAAAAACTGACTGAATTGACTGAAACACCTCTAACAAGATCCTGCGTCTTAGGATCTCAAAAATGTTTGGCTCTTCAGGGCTGTGAATCTACATCCGAATGTGTTTGCTCATCTCTTCACCCATCTGAACACCTACAGTGATGTCAGGCCTGATCGTGTAACGCATCCATCTCTCCCAGGCGGATGCAGAGCTGAATCTGCCCCATCCCATGACATAACACCTTTAAAACTAAAGATTCCTTATTGCCATGGATGGTTCCATCTTTAACACCCATGGAACCTTTTCTTTGAACAAAAGGTTCTTTATAATGGATAAAGATTTTTTAATGGTTCTTCACACCAAATTCTCTTTGAAGGAAAGTCTGTTTACTCTGCGGCCATATTTGGCCATATAACGCCTCCGGGCAGCTGTTTTGGGCATCCGAGACCTATCAACTTGAATGAGGACTTCTTGCAAACTCGAAAACATATTTCAAATCAGCAACAAAATCTGTCCCATAAATGTTGTTTCATACGCTCAAATAGCATTTAAAAAAAGCTGCTTTTTTCATGCTAGATATGCCGTCCTAAGTGTGCGTCTCAAAACACTAGGCTTGTTCGACTTCATGTGGCGCCGCCTGACAAAAGCAATGCATTCTGGTTAGAAAATTTGTCAGACCAGCACTGAAGTCACCTTACAATCACATGTGCCATCGAAGTATTGCAAAACGAGAATAGCCGCCTGAGTCGGGGGGTGCAGTTACTCGAAATCAGCTTTGATGATGACTCGCTGTATTCTTATTGGTCAGATTTTGTGACGTGTGTTGTACTCAACCAATCATGATATTGAATATCTGATATTCAAAACATTGGAATTTCAATCGCATCCACTTCTTCGGCAACAATCAAAAATCGTGCCGTGAATGACGTTGGTTCAGCACACTGCGGAAAGCACGAAGTGTACTCCTGCACTCCTCCCTCGCCTGCAACCGGCAGATCTGGCCAGCCGGAGGCAGGCTAGTGTTGTTTTTATAGCGACCGGAGCTTCTAAGGGCAGCCGCAGTGATGCGATGACTTTCCCAATCAGCAATTGGCTCCTTTATTCAGACTAATTCCATCCCATAGAATGGTGCAGGTATGACATCACTTTGTAGGCCAACTGGTTGTTTGCATCACACTGGTTCCCTCGACAAAATCCCAATAGGATTTTTCCATAGGCTTTCGGATTATCTAGAAAAACAAGTTTATGATACTTACCGTTTTTGTCCATCAAGATAATTTTCATTATTTAAAAAGCTAAAGGTACGGCTATAACGAACTACACCACAGTCGCTCGACTTCAACGTCATCACCACAAAGCTTCCGACAACAAAACATTTCCACCGAAAGTTAGAATCGTTTATAAGAGCATAATTATGAGGCTGTTGACGTTTAACGTCCCCGACAGCCTCTGTAGTCCAATTTTAGCAATTCAAGACACGTAACGGCTTCAAAAATTCACGAGTGGGGTAATACTGATGTAATTGTCGTAGAAAAAAAAATAACTTGTGTTATATTTCAGCCATTTGACCAAAAACCCTTGACTTCGGGACAATGGAACCGGAGGTGCTAAAAGGCTAACTCGTTTCCGCATTCTGAGCTTCCCGTTTAATAATTAATTAGGCAAACGGGTAGCTCCAATAGTAATGAAAAGTTTCTCTTGAACTCACTGTCATGGAAACTATAGATAAACATTAATTAAACAATTTAACAATCAATTAAAAAGAAACTTATACCTGTATGACATTACGCTGTACCCACATTGGACCAACGGTTTGGAAAATGGATAGATGGGGGATTCAGCTGCGGACGCCAGCTTCTGCTCAGAAGTGGGAATTCATGTGCAGTGCATTATGGGTATTCTTTAGCCACTGATCACTTCTCAATGTACACTTGTTATTGTGAGATTGAATGAGTGCACATGATAGCATCCACTATGGTTTCGGACAGCACTACAAATGGCTGTCCCCTCAGATAGTGCCCTATTTAAGGGTTATAAGGGGCAATTTCGGACACAGCCTAAAAGTGAATGGTTACTGCCCCTGAACATGCTGACAACAAACAACATCATAGTCCAAAATGATCACTATATTCATGCGTCATAATATTTCATTTGAAAAGGAATCACAATGGTATATGCCAAAAATGTGCAACATGGTTCAACAAAATAGCCTGAATCGAAGTGGATTTAGAGAGGAGGTTCAAGCTGACCAGAGGTTCTGGTTTGATTAATGCTAGTCACCGAAACGGAAGCATTGAAAAGTGCCATTTAAAAACAGTCGGTGGACATTTACTGAGGAGGATCTGAGTAACACATGCTGGGTTTAATTGGGGATTGTTGAGCACCGAGGGCTGGCCCGTGTGAGGGTCAATGAGTGGGTTACAACGAAAATGAGACATTAACACACCCTTTGGTGCAGGCTAGTGTGTGTATCTGTAAAAGAGAGACTCGCTGCTGTATATGAGCATTCATGTGGGAGCAAAGTGTGTGTTATGACTGTAGTGTGAATTCATTTTAGTACACATGTGTTAATTGTAGTAATGTGAATAAGTGCTAACTGTGCTAACATTGCATCCGGTTCCTCATTAGTCTGTCACTTTAAAATTATAATCAAATCATTGATAAGGTCCTAATGAGGTTATTAAGATACACTGCCAAATGTTAAAATACCCCCTGATTTTTATGAAAATAGCCAACACACACATGTGGCCATAGATATTAATCGCTTCATTGTCCTTCAAGTAAAAAAAAAAAAAAAAGTCTAAATTAAGGCTATTAAACTGTATGACTAGTATAGATGCTGTTTTCGAGGCAGATTTTGCACTGCTGTTGCTGGGGTTCAGCTAAACAAACTCTGACAGTGTGATTCCTGTGGAAAGAAAAGAACAAAAGGACATGGAGTTCATGAGGTGAAATAAAAACAACAACAAGAAACAAAGCAGTTCAAGAGGTAACTCCGTATAAGAAAAACTCCCATGAGAGAAACAGAAGGTTTAGGAAGCGTCTGCAAACCCCTAAAGCCAACGCATGCTGTCTTGCGATGATGAGTTTATCTATATGCATGTGTAATCTGTTTTAATTATGAGTTAACTAATGAGTTCATGGTACTAAGCAGCAGAGCATGTCTGAAAAGCCATTTATCAAGGGTTCATCATGTCAAATAAGTAAAACAGTTTTCATAAAACAGATTCTAAAATCAGATCGGTTGATTTCCATATTAATTCATGAACTGGAAACACTCTGAATTACATTTCTTGCCATTGACATCAAGTTATAAAAACAAAAAGACTATATATATATATATATATATATACACACATATACACACACACACACACACACACTCCGGAGGAGATATTTGTTTTTAATGAGCCTACAAGTTCGATTAATCCATCAAAATGTGAGGAAAATGTTTTATATTTTTTAAATATAGTAAATACGAGGGAAGAACCAAACAATAAACTTGTTTTTTATATATCTGACAAAATTATTTAGCAAAAAAAAAAAGGCATGAACAAAAAGCTCACAGGAAAAAGCATTGACCCCAACATAATCAGTTCTTAAAATTTTGTTGGTTTTTGCATGTGTTCATAATGTATGTGTGTGACAGCCTGACCAAAAACTTATGTCTGCACAATTTGGCATGTTCATTGCATCCCAAATACACTGATTCCAAGCACAACTAGGCAATATACTTACAAAATCTTTATTATTAATAATAATAATAATAATAAACACACTTGCATATTTAAATTATTCTAAATAGTTAAAAATCAATGTAAAGTTATATATAAATATGTACACCTAAATATAAACAACTAAAAATATATATTATTTTCTTATGTATTTGTTTTCATTTATTTACTTATATTTAAAATAAAACTTTACATGATTTGTTATTTAGTATTTTAATAATATTTGACAAAAGCATATTTAGTAATACATACATTTACTAAAAGGCTTCTTTCTATTTAGTAATAAACAGTAGCATGTTAATCTCTCACACTGCGTTTGGAGATGGTCTGGTGTTCCCGGCGATCCGGCTGCAGATGCTTCTCTCAGTCCCGCAGGACACTATGGCACACATGCTAACCGACACTGAGCTGGTCACATTACACACACCATGTGCGCTCTCCGTGATGTGTGTATGTGTGTGTGTGTCCGACAACGAGACACTAGAGACCTCACGGAGCAGACACGCAAATAACAATTTGCACAACTGATATCTGTATAATTAAACCTGTATCTGCGGTATAATTAAATATGTAAACACATAAACTGTTCATCTACGCTTCTGTTTTTTACAGCTTGTAGACGGACCAGTGTTGAACGTTGTTTTTATTATTTAACAGCACAGAAAATAACAGGAATCCAATTTAATTATCAGTGAGTTAATCCACACGGCCACAATCACCAAGTAGCGTTTGAGGTTTAAAGGAATAGTTTAGCGAATTCTGTATCTACATCTTTAAGTGTAACTTCAGGGAAAAGTTCCAGTCTGTTTTATCACCTAATCTTACATATTGTTCTTTTCAGTCTTAAAATGTCAGTCCTGCATCATTAATAATGTTTTATTATTGTTATTTATCAGGAAATCATCTCATTAAGCTAAAAAAGGCACCTGCTTCATAATGTAGAATGACCCACAAACTCTCACTCCTACATGGGAGGAGGTTCATTTGTTTATTTGCAAAGCCATTAAATTTTCCTTGTGTCCTTTAAACGTGCAGCGGCTTCATAAGAGGTCTGAAGCAGCCTGGACTTTGTGGCGAGCGTCCATCAATTAGACTAATGGGCTCTCTATGGGCACAAACCGGGGCTTTTAAATTCCCTCTCTGTTTATCTGCTCCAAAATATCTTTTTACTTTTGGGAATCTGTCAGATATTTTCTCTGGCAGAACATCATCAATTAGCAGTGTTCATCAACTCGCCCTCTCTCGCGCAAACATACATTAAACACCGACGCTAAGCGTGCCTTTTAAAGCCAAAACACATGATGGCATACGCATGCACGCTCTCCGTCTCTCCAAATACGTATGGCTTTTGGAGACCCGTCTGGGTTTGCCGTGCTAAGCAACGCGTGCCAAATTGCCACATTCAAGGAGGATATTCTCTATATGCACTGCTACAAAACATTAAAGCCTGGCGTCATGAATGCCACTGTGAAGCTCGCGCCATGTTTAGCTAATTCATTCTCTGTGGGTGATGATGCAAAATGTTCTTACGCTTAAAAAAATGTTCTATTTACAACCTTGGGGTTCTTGAATCAATTTTAGGGTTTCTCTTGGTCCAAAAGAGAAAATAATACATTTAGTCCTTTAGCATTCACACTGTTTACACTATTCACATTATTAAGACCAAACATAACAATACAAAACAGAAAAAAAGGTTTGATGACATATATTTTGGGAGATTTCACCCAAAAAAAAAAAAAAAGAAGATTCTGTCCTAATTTACTCACCCTAGCGATGGCTAGGAAATACCGATATTAAATCGATACCGTACAGGGTATTGAAGTTTGTTTTAACACGTGACGCGAGGCTGCGCGGGGACGCTTCAAAAATGGATTTAAAACAGACAACAAAGCGGTATGTTATGCAGTACACTACAATATATGTTTTCATATCACTAAAGTCATGAGTTTGTTGACTAGACGCTGCATTAGTGTGTTTGCCATCGAGGCTGAGCGGATGCTGACGTTAGTAGTAACGTTATCACAATCGGTTCAATGTGACAAAAACACCAACTGTTTAATGTCACGATTGTTACCCTCTATTTGCATTAGTTTATATCCATTTGTTCGATTTTATGCATTCTTTATCCAGCGAAGATGCATATTTAAACTGTATCCTAATCCTGCAGTCGACAGAAACATACATCAGAAATGTGTTCGATTTTAGTTTTTTTTTTATCGCACTTTAACACATATTTCATCAAGTGTTCTGAAATAGAAGCCAATAACGAGTGAAACTATACATATAATATGCCTTTGTGCGTAAATATGGCCGTTTTTAAGCACGATTGTTTGGATTTAGTGAAATGGAAAAACTTATAACAGAGTTCATTTGTGACATTAAAGGTTAATGAAAGCGTTGTTCATTGTTAATTTCAGTATTTACATTTTAACATTTTAAAGTTGCCTCTTACATTAATTATAATGCACTATGAATTAACGTGAATGATCAAGGTATAATTAATGTATTAGTATTTTTTATATTTAAAACTTACAATAAACATTTTGCCATTTTTTAAAATTCAAAGCAAACAAAACAAGAAAGAGTTAAAACAATCTTGCTGCTCAAACTGTGTATAGAACAATTTTTACTAATATTTTATGCTTCTTTTGTATTTTGCATTTACTTTTACTTTTACTTTAAATACTTAAGTATGTTTAATCTCAAAAAAATACTTTTCATACTTAAGTACAAAAAATATCACTTACTTTAAAACTTTTACTCAAGTAATATTCTAAACAGTGACTTCTACTTCTACCAAAGTCATTTTCTGGTAAGATATCTGTACTTTTACTCAAGTATGGCTTTCAAGTACTTTATACATCACTGAGATTATCACATTAAATCAGTGGTTTAAAAACTTTCTTGCGAAGTCATTCTAGCGACACTTTCTCTTTCTCTACACAGTCGGGTATGTCTGACGTGAATTTCTATAGTTTAATATTGTGTCTAAAATAGCCTGCATGCTGCTGTCTGTCACTAAATAATGTTTGTTAATATAGTAAATAGGTCGATCTTACGATTAATTTAAAGCTACAGTGACCATCCAGAGTTATTTTACATTTGATTACTTTATTAAATTCGTGTATCTGAATAATACTGTTAGAACTGCCTAAACTTAAGAGCAAAGATGAGATATAAACATGTTCTCTAAACCATATGATCTTGTACGAGCGTTGATCAGTGTTAAAAGACAATAAATGTCTTGATTAGATGGTTTGAATGACGTCAGGATGGGACAGAAGTGACAGATTCTTGGCAAGGTTTGATGTTTCTTCATCATTTTTATAAGCAAAGTAATTCCAAATTCTACGTCTCCTGCTCTCATTGTTTATTAGTTTTAGTCGTGTTGAGTGACATTCAACTGCTTTATCCATTTTGTTCCTCTGTGTCGTCACATTTGCATCAGTTTAGGTAGAACTTCGGAACAGCAGCATCTACCGAAATCAGCAAAATCATGATATCGTACCGTTTGAAATAGTTTCCCAATACCGGTAAACCTCGCATCCCTAACTCACCGTCATGTCATTCCAAACCTGTAAGACTTTCGTTCATCTTCAGAACACAAATGAAGATGTTTTTAATGAAATCTGAGCAATTGCTCAGTTCTAAAACTGCTGAGTTTTGCACTTCATTTAATTCTACCCCAACTTAAAATAACATGTCATAAATACATGACATCCAATCTTGTTTCCATACAAGCAGCGTGCAAATATGTTGCGAGAAGAATATGCTGTCTTGGCAAATCGCGGTACATTACTGCCATTCTCGACAATGTTCCTTTGTAAAAGTGGGGATTTAGCACTCACTTAGCATGAAGAACAAATAGCCTATGAACGCAGGCTGTGCATAGAGATCGATTTAAGACTCTCCTCGATACAAAAACCCTGTAAGTTCTTGTTTTTAATGTTGATAATACATACGAGCAACAATGTAATTTTTTCCCCAAAATATCCACACGAGTGCAAATGTGACATTGATTTTAAATAACAGTTCAACAAAAAAAGGGCAATTATAAGTGATAAACTTTTTAAATGGAGTATTGTCAGTGTTGTTTGCTCAATTTTGCAACTAAATAATAGTTCTAAAGGAAGGCAGCAGAAGAACTGCGTGTTTCGTGAATGAATTTGCTCTGAACGAATGATGAGTAAATGATTCAATGACTCATTCATAAATGCAGCCACTTGTTTCATTACTGAACGAATGAATGAATGAATGACTCCATGACTGATTCACTAAGACAGTGACTTATCGCCACATACTGGTGGTTTTAGTTTAATATTTAAAAGTATCACTTCGTTTTCACCATAATTGCATATTTCTCGATTAAACCTTTTTTATTTAAAATATTTTTATATGATGTTTTTAACAGATTTAGGCTTTTATTCACATATAAACATCAGTGAACCTAAACAGAGGCTCAACCAAATCTGCTTGACGCACAAAAAACAAATCTCTCACGGAAGCTCAAGCGTGACGCGTAACACGAGAATGAACCTCATTGGTTCTCATACATCAAGCAAACATGCTTGAGCTTCGGTTTACCACAACTGATGAGTGAGTTGATGGATGTTTATGTGTGAATAAAAGCCTAAATTCAATCTGTTCATCACATAAGCGATCGAGCAGACGTGTTTCTCACACCTGTGTACCGAACTGTAAAGGGCAGCATGACGAGAAAAAACAGGCGTGCTTGAGCATTCTGTGCTTTTTAGGGTCCCGTCTTATGACCTCAAATCTTGTAATAGGTTCGTTTAGATGTTTTTGTTCCATGTTGCGTTCATATTTCAGTCGAACCGCACCAGAGCTTGTTCGGACCCTGTCTCGATCCGCTTGTTTTGGTTCGTTCCAATGTTTAGATGGGAGAAAAGGTTCTGTATATGAAGCGCTTGAAAGAAATAAGTGCAGCAGCCTTGGAGGCTATTATGCTAAAATCTTCGAGCAGGAATAACACACACACACACACGCACCTCAGATGGAGAGGTAAGATAGTGAACGAGGGTTGTTTGGAGAAAGTGAAGCACCCTGCTGAGATTTCCCAGGAATTACCAGCGAATATCGTCAGATAAACTCTTCTGCTAAACACAGTTAGACATTAAAGCAGGACTATAAAATTACACACACAGACTATTGGAGCCACTGCATTGATTCTCTGTGTAATTTGTGATTTCAATACTAAAGCACTAAAGTTTTTAATTTTCTAAAGAGCATGTAAGACGATGCAAAACTCACAGTCGTGATGCTCGTGCGGTTCCAGGCGGTTGCTTTAAATATACTTAATTATACATAAAAATACTGTGACAATACAAAAATCTTACAGGGATAGGTAACCCAAAAATGTCTCATTCTCTCATGATTTACTCGTTTCTCGTTTACTTGTTTCATCTGTGAGAAAATCCTAGCCACTATTTTCCATTTAAAATGTCTTCAAATCGACAAACCGGCACTATAGAATTATTGTCAAAGTGAAAAATATTATTAATTTCAATAATGCTATTAAGAGTAAGAATTTCTCATATCCTTTATTTTAACTGATGCCATATATTTATTAGTGATGCCATATGTACAAATTATTTTTATAAAAATACGACATATAAAAATATACATAAATTACATAAATATAATTGCATTGTATTTAAAATATAAATATTTTATTATACATACATAATATATATATATATATAGTAAATATATATAGTATTTTATACATTTAGTAAAATATATATGTTATATTTCTAATAAAATATTTTACATACAGTATACATACATACAATATATCTATCTATCTATCTATCTATCTATATATATACAAAAATACACACACATATAAATTGGGATGTCTGCTTTTACATGCATATGAACTTTAATGACATCCCATTCTTAATCCGTAGGGTTTAATATGGAGCTGGCCCACCCTTTGCTGCTATAACAGCTTCAACTCTTCTGGGAAGGCTTTGCACAAGGTTTAAGAGAGTGTTTATGGGCTTTTTTGACCATTCTTCTAGAAGCAAATTTGTGAGGTCAGACACTGATGTTGGACAAAAAGGCCTGGCTCGCAATCTCCGCTCTAGTTCATCCCAAAGGTGTTCTCTTGGGTTGAGGTCAGGACTCCACAGTCAAGTTCCTCCACACCAAACTCGCTCACCCATGTCTTTATGTCTTTATGGACCCATTCTTTCACAAATGTTAGTATGCCTAGGTGCTTGATTTTCCTGTGGCCATGGAAGTGAGTAGAACACCTGAATTCAATGATTTGGACGAGGAGTGTTCTAATAACTTTGGCAAAACAGTGTATATATACACACGTACGTACAGTATATGTTTTACATATGGTAAACATTATAAATAAATATAAATATATATGTAAAATATTAATATGATGTAATATTCTCTTTTGTTACCTTAATTTTTACTTTAATATATGAATGGAAAGGGGTAGCACTATGTTGTATAAACATCACATGTGACAAATATCTTGTTTTCAAAGACAAATACAGCACACACACACACACACACACACACACTCGTTTTCCCTTTACACTCTAACACACATTTGCCCTTGAGTCGTAGGGAGCAGGGATTCTCCCACTGTTCACTGCAGGCAGCGTGTCCATGCTAGCGATAATCTGCAAATACGTCTCAAATGCGCACACACACACACACACACACGCACGCACAGGATTTTAGATGTATCTAAACATTCCCTCATCTGCAGAGAGGCACAATGATTATTGATTGGCAGCTGCTGGTGCTCATGGAGGGGAGAGAGGCTGAGTTTATCAATTAAGGAGTGACAGTCAATTCTCTCTCCTGCTTTAACGCTTGACAAGAGCAGAATTCTGATGAGGGCGAATCTTAAATCAGCAGAGCGCAAAGTGACACTGCAGACTGACCGGCTCGTACACACACAAACACTCACATCAGCTATGGGGAAAATGCTTCCCAGCTATAAATTAGTTCAATTACAAGCTTTTGAAAAAGTAGTTCACTACACGCAAAGTAGTTACTCGCAAGCTACTTAAGAGTATAATATCTATTAGATGATCATCATATTATAATTTAAAAAAAAAAAATAATAATAATAATAATAAAAGATATTTCTGGCTCAACAACAATGGGGATCTCAGAGAAGTGACAGAATCGAATGTATGCCAAACGCAACTAATAAAATGCAATCGAAGATGTGGTAATAGACAGGAGTATTTCATTAAAAATCCATGCAAATAATGCATGTGAAACGACCTTAAGGATTTTTGTTGACTCAAATGAATCAAGGAATCGTGTTTTTGAAATGAACTGATTCATCAAAACAAACTAAACAACTCAATGAATTATGCATTTGCTTTAGGGCAACACAAACACTTGAATAAATGTTGAATATTCTCCAATATCAAAAAGTCAGTTCTGGAGATTCAAATAGAGTTGAGCTGCTGGCAGTGAATAACCGCAAATCATTTGAAAATCGAAATAAACCACCTGGACTGGTCAATTTACTAAAATACACAATCGAGTAAAGACTCTTATGAATTCATTTCACTCTGATTCACCAAAAACAACCCGTCCAAAATCACTGCTGCTGTTTAAAAGGTACATCTGAATGATGAAGATGAAGCGTTGAAGCGTTTGTGGGGATGAGAGAGATGGCAACGATAAACGTAAGGTATTTTGCGAGTATGTAGCTGCCATGGTAACAGTAATATCCTGCTGCTAGTCTGATGTCGACTGATGAGGGGAGGCTTCAAAGGAAGACTGACAAGAATGCAGTTTCCTCGGACAAACTTTAACGTTCAGTGACCTTTTGTCATCGAGCGCAAGTGGACTTGAGAGGCTTTTCACATGGCTGAGCTAATGCTAATGGTAAATAAGCACGTCTTTGAAGTCTAGAAGCAAAATATTGAACCTGATTTTCACCCTCTAATGCCTTGTTTTTAGGTCTTTATTTATGCTGCTGTTTTTTTTTTTATCTTTAAACCTACTCTTTAGTAATGACGTTCTCTCAGCTGATTCAGTAAGACTAAATGAAGAGCAAATTGAGACTTTTTCATTGCATTATTGCAGAATTGAATCATATATTTAAGTTAAATACAGATAAAATGCTTTACCACTTCAGTCCAACGCATATCATTTTTAATTAATTTTATAAGCTAATTGTACTGAAAATCAGAGTTTATGAAAATATCCAATTCATTCCTATGAGACTTTATTTAAACAACAATAATCAAGGAGGCGGCGCTTAGAAAAGGGAAAAATGATTGGTAATCTATTTAATATTATGATTATTGTCAGGATATTTGGTTGTTGTTGCTTTTTCAGAGACTCTTAGTTTGAAGTTTCTGTTTTTCCCTTTTCCCGTTTAGTTCCTGTTTCCTTGGTTGTCGTGGTTTCGGAGTATGTTCTCATTTGGTCCCTTAGTTACTGATCCCCACCTGTTTCTGGTTCAGTTCTCATTATCTTGTGCATTTAAACCCTTAGTTTGTTGTTCTCTTTGTTCGGCCTTATCTTTATTTTAAAAAATCTGCGTTTCCACTAGAATGACCGGAACTAATTTGTCCCACCATACACGTTGCTGTCTACGTTTCCATCGCCGTCTAAATAGTGTCAAGATTAGGCAAATTAGTCCGGTGATGTGGGACCGGGACGGTTTGCAGCCGAGTGTGAGGCGGCTGGGATGAGGATCAGCACCTCTAAGTCTGAGACCATGGTTCTCAGTCGGAAAAGGGTGGCCTGTCATCTTCAGGTTGGTGGAGAGCTCCTGCCTCAAGTGGAGGAGTTCAAGTATCTTGGGGTTTTGTTGACGAGTGAGGGAAGGAAGGAGCGTGAGGCTGACAGACGGATCGGTGCAGCTTCTGCAGTAATGCGGTCGATGTGCCGGTCTGTCGTGGTGAAGAAGGAGCTGAGCTGCAAGGCGAAGCTTTCGATTTACGGGTCGATCTACGTTCCTACTCTCACCTATGGTCATGAGCTTTGGGTCATGACCGAAAGCATGAGATCCCGGATACAGGCGGCCGAAATGAGCTTTCTCCGCAGGGTGGCAGGGCGCTCCCTTAGAGATAGGGTGAGGAGCTCGGTCACTCGGGAGGAGCTCAAAGTAGATCCGTTGCTCCTTCACATCGAGAGGAGTCCGCTGAGGTGGCTCGGCTTCTGTTTCGGATGCCTCCTGGACGCCTCCCTAGGGAGGTGTTCCGGGCTTGTCCCACCGGGAGACCTAAGACACGCTGGAGAGACTATGTCTCTCGGCTGGCCTGGGAACGCCTCGGTGTCCCCCCGGAAGAGCTGGAGGAAGTGTCTGGGGAGAGGGAAGTCTGGGAATCTCTGCTCAGACTGCTGCCCCCGCGACCCGGCCCCGGATAAGCGGAAGAAAATGGATGGATGTGGGACTGCACAGGACTTTCCAGATCCCGCTGGATTTTGTCCTCCGCATATAAGGTTAAAGCCTGAACCTCGTCGTCGGTCCATTGGTCGAATTTTTTAAACCCCACTGTTTATTCGAATAGCAAACAACTCTTACTGCACACACCGCAAAAGACTTTTAAAAATGGTGGTTGAAATAAAATTCTGTATGGAGCCTGAACTTTTTAAAAAAAAAGTACTACCTCGTGAGCAGGGACTTTCTGCGGGAGAAATTTTTACCCGGAACTTCATTTAGACCCTGATCCCTGCAGTCGAAACACACCGAGTACCACCCCAAAGTCTCTAGTTCCTGGAGAAAGGTCCTCCAGTGGAAACACGGCTAAAGCTGTCACGGTCCTTGAATGTGGATTAACTTCAGTTACGAACATCTATTTGCAAGCAGTATTTATTGAACTAAAACAATCAAAGTTCCACAAGAGGCTATGAGGAACTGGTGTAGGTGATGAGTTGTCATGGAAACAAACAGAAACAAGGCAGCTATGGAAACAAAGGCAAAAAGGAACTAAACCACAGGAAAGGACAACCAGACACAACAAGACCAAAAAATATCAAAATAAGAGTCCTGGAAGATTAAACACAGGGCAATTATGACTATTATTATTATTATTATTATTACTCCTTTATTTAATATTATTTAACACTTAAACAACACTTAACATTCAGGTGAGAAGCAAAATGTTTTAAGATACATTTTTTGGAGAATATTAAATTTGAATCATAAAACTAAAAAATGAATGTTAATGTTGAAAATAAGAAAAACATCTGTTTGAGAGGTTGAACTGTGTCATAATAAAATATATTACCGTTCAAAAGTTTGGTTGATCAGCAAGGACACACTAAATTGATCAAAAGTGACATTTATTAAATGTCTATTTCAAACAAATGCTGTTGTTTGGAACTTTCTATTCAGCAAAGAATCCTGAAAAAAAAAAAATGTATCAGTTACTTTAAATTGTAATAATATTTCACAACATTTTTGGTCAAAAATGCAGCCTTGGTGAGCAGAAGAGACAAAAGCATTAAAAAACAACAACTTATGACCTCAAACTCTGAACGGTACTAAAAATGTTTTTTGGTGTACATCTGGGTCTTTGTTTTTTTTTTCTCCGAAGGAACTTTAGGAGAAACATTTAAGATTATGTTGATAAGTAATGCAACACAACTGAGAACCGCATGTCTTTCACCGTATATTTCTCTGAATATCAGTAGTTCCCTCAAATGAACATCTGAATTGTTGAGTTTCCCTCTTGCCCTCTCACTCTCCCTCACGAAACACAAAGAGCTCCAGTGACTTTCTCTTCGATCGAGTTACCAGAGAATAAAATTGGCTCTCGGCTGGCTCTCCAGAGCCCAGAAGTCCTCTAATCCTGACCAACCTTCAGCCAGCAGGGTCTCTCTCCTCTCCTTACCTCTCTATTCCTTTCAGTCTTGTGCTCTGATTCACATCTGATCCGTCCACCAATTTCATGGCTGCTTTACCGCCTCCTCCCTCTCCTGAAATTCCATCATCGGGCCTCAATAAAACAAATCCTGCTTCAACTCCTCTGGAGTCACACGCTAAAACTCCTGGATAAATATATCCCGCAGCACTCTCTCAAAGTCTCGGAGGAATCAAACGCATTTAGTGAAGGTCATACAAACACAATGTTTGAGTTACAGCTGTGTGAATGCCAACGAAAGCCTTTCGTTTGGTCATCGTGTTTGTGTTAGTGCTGTTCAGCAGGTACAATAATCCCAAATGGCTCAGCTAACAGGATTTAGAATTATAGGAACTTTTAAACCAATTTATGGATTATATTTATGGACTTTAGGGTAACACATCGCAGTGTGTGTGTGTGTGTGTGTGTGTGTGTGTTTGTCTGCCAAAAACGGACTCAAGAACATGCTACCAAAAAGGAGAACAAAAACGCTCAACGCTCTTTAAAAAAAAGTGCTGAACTTTGTACAATGAAAACAAAAAATGGTTTAGGATTTACATTAAAACAATTTTCGTTCTGAAATGGATTTCACAAATAATAACAAAGAAACTACAAGTAACTCTAAAATCTTGTTTCTTGCCATGAAATAAAAAATAAAAAAGGTAATTCTGACTTTTTTCGCAGAATTGCAAGATATAAACTCACACTTGCGAGTTATAAAGTCAGAATTGCTTTACATAAAGTCAGAATTACGTAACAAAGTCAGAATTGTGAGGAAAAAAGTCAGAAGTCTGAGATAAAAAGTTTTCTGAGATAATTTTTTTTTTTTTTTTTTTTTTTTTAAGTGGTGGAAACAAGCTTCCATAAGTAACACATTGAATTAAACATGAACTTTAGACGAACACTTTTAAAAAATAAAGGTTCATGCCACAGAAGAACCAATTTTGGTTCCCAAAAGAAACTTGCGGTAAACAGTTCTAAAAAGAACAATTTTAATAATCTAAAGAACCTTTTTCCACTATAAACAGACTTTTGTGTAATCGAAAGATTCCACGGATGTTAAATATTCTTCATGCAACCATCGATGCCAATAAACAAGTGTAGAAAGACTGAAAAAGTATTTTCTTGTACTCCAATTATCTTTGTTGTATTTACACTTTGAAAAATCTTTTTTTTTTTCCTTTTACAGAATGTAAGTGATAACGGCTTTCAAACAATAAAGAGTGAGTCACTCTTAGAAATAAAGGTTAAATGGGGTTCTAAATAGAACAAGCCTTCTTGACTCAATTTTAAAGAACACTTTGTGCCAAAAAAAAAGGCTCTGTATAAAGAGAATTGTCTTAAAGTATTGCATAATACTTGTTTAATGGGTTATAGTATGTTCATGAGCTGCCTAGTTTATAAAATTTCATCAAAATTAAATATGAATTAAAACAAAATGAATCAATTAATCTCATGATGAAAACCACTAAAAGGTTCTATGTATCAGAATCTTCTGTAGATATGCCCAAAAAATTCCACCTGATCACTTTTAAACAGAATAAGCAAACATTATACTAGTTTAGTTTTTATATTACAATTACATCATGTTGGATTATATCACCGATTCTTCAGAGACAGCACGAACATATCAATAAAAATGTATCTGATTCAGGATAAGACGGTTCGGAAGATGGATTCATGATGTACTTGCTCGTTATATAAATTTTGCAAATTTTAAACAACAAAAAAAAAAGTGTACTTTTAAGGTGATTTACTAGAGTATACGACAACACAAATGTAGCATTTTGTCAATCATTTGGTTTCCATGTTTGCGACAGTGTCCCTGTCCACGGTGAAATCTCATAGACTTTCATGGCAGTTGGTTGAAAAGGGCTTATGAATTAGTATTTTAGATAATGAGAGATGAAGAGAGAGTGCTGTATATCCATTTCATAAAGCTGTGACGCCGACGCCCGCTGTCTGTCGTCTCTCTCCTCACTGACCTCTGCTGTCTGAGGTTAATCTGGGGTTAATAGCTGAGCCATAATATGCCATAAGGTTACATAATACTGACCCCAAACCACATGCAATGAGAACACACATCAAACAAACAGACAAACAAATAAATAAAACAAAGAGATAAAGAACAAAGACACACACATTTACACACCAAAACTCTAAACTAACCATCTTCTTGGTTATACACTCTATTTAAATAGACCTTAATATAATAGACCTTAAATATTAAGATATTAAATAGACCTTTAAATAGACTTTACATTAAGGTTTCATTCGGTAACATTAGTTTAATATATAAACTGAACTAACTATGAACAATACTTCAGTGCTCAATAGTTAATACATAATATTCAAAGTTTTCACATTTGAAAAATATATATATATATATATATATATAAAAAACGAAAACTTTTAATGACAAAAAAAACATACATTTAAGATGCCAAAATATAAATGTGTGTGTGTATGTATATATATATATATATATATATATATATATATATATATATATATATATATATATCATCAGACCAGAGAATCTTATTTCTCACTATCTTGGAGTCCTTCAGGTGTTTTTTAGCAAACTCTATGTGGGCTTTCATGTGTCCTGCACTGAGGAGAGGCTTCCGTCGGGCCACTCTGCCATAAAGCCCCGACTGGTGGAGGGCTGCAGTGATGGTTGACTTTCTACAACTTTCTCCCATCTCCCGACTGCATCTCTGGAGCTCAGCCACAGTGATCTTTGGGTTCTTCTTTACCTCTCTCACCAAGGCTCTTCTCCCCCGATAGCTCAGTTCGGCCGGACGGCCAGCTCAAGGAAAGGTTCTGGTCATCCCAAACGTCTTCCATTTAAGGACTCTGGAGGCCACTGTGCTCTTACAAAAGTGCAGTAGAATTTTTTTTGTAACCTTGGCCAGATCTGTGCCTTGCCACAATTCTGTCTCTGAGCTCTTCAGGCAGTTCCTTTGACCTCATGATTCTCATTTTCTCTGACATGCACTGTGAGCTGTAAGGTCTTATATAGACAGGTGTGTGGCTTTCCTAATCAAATCAAAACACAGCTGGACTCAAATGAAGGTGTAGGACCATCTCAAGGATGATCAGAAGAAATGGACAGCACCAGAGTTAAATATATGAGTGTCGCAGCAAAGGGTCTGAATACTTAGGACCATGTGATATTTCAGTTTTTCTTTTTTAATAAATCTGCAAAAATGTTAAGAATTCTGTGTTTTTCTGTCAATATGGGGTGCTGTGTGTACATTAATGATGAAAAAAATTAACTTAAATGATTTTAGCAAATGCCCGTGTGACGAGCAGGGCGGGGAGAGAGCCCGTGGGAACGGCGCGGCGAGGCCACGTGACGCGGCCGCAGCTTCAGGTGCTCTCGCTCGCGGGCTCGAGTCCCAGTTCCCAGAGCCCCACTCGGAAGCATAAAAAGCAGAGGCGACGACGACAGTGAACGAGAGAGGAGGAGGAGAGGAGGGTTTTATTTATTGTGTTTGTTTTGGTTTGTGTGGGTGTGCGTGAGGGCCGCCCGGTTTTGCCCTTATACTTTTCTTTTGTTTTTTTGTTTTGTTTATTTTGAAATTTTATACGTTGAATGTTCGCCTCCTTCCTCTTCTTCCATATTTACGAACTTGTCCCCACTGGTGCGAACTGGTTTACGGGAAGGAGGGACATGCTGTCGAAGAGCCCCTAGGCTGGAGGGAGAAGCGGGGGCACGGAGAGGAAAGGCGAGTGGCAGCTGAAGCGATCGTGGAGCCGAGCGCCGGAGCTGAGCAACGTGGGGCGGAGGACGGGGGGGAGAGCGGGAGTGCGCGCTGGGGGGAGGGTGGGGGGTGGCGGTCCGGAGCGGAGGCCGTTCGCGAGCCGAGCCGGAGCGGGGGGGCCTGCCGCGAGCCGGCCGCCGTAACGCCGCCGTCGGCCCGTGGGCCTGCCGGAGGAGGGCCCCCTGCCGCGCCGCCGGGGGGGGGAGCAGCAGGGGCCAGGGTCGCTCGCTCGGGCTGCCTCAGGAGGGGAGTCCGGGCCCCGGGGGGAGGGGGGGAGGAGGATCTCGCCACGTCCAGCGAGGCGTTCGTGTGCCATCAGGGCACCGCGAGGAGGAGGCCTCTTCGGGGGGGGGGAGGAGGAGCGGCAGGTGTGTGGGGGAGGGACCCGGAATTTTTTTTTTTTTTTTTTTTTTTCCTCTCTCTCGTCCTTTCGTCTCTCTGCTCCTTCGTTTTTTTTTTCTCTTTTCTCTCGTCCTCCTTTCTTCCTCCCCCTCCATTGGAGCGCCGCGCCCGAGGGAGGGGGAGGGGGCGCAGCGGAGGGGCCCCCCCGGCCGGGGGACCCCTGGCCGAGGGGGGGCGATGGGGGTATGTGCGGGGCGGCGAGCCGTGCGATGAGCAGGGGGGGACGGCGCGAGTGGAGAGTTAACGCGAGAGTCAGGGGGACGAGTGACCGGTCGAGAGGGGTTCCCCCGAGAGCGGTGGAGGAAGAGCGAAAGGAGGAGCGAACGCTCGGAGCTCGGACGAGGAGGGGAGGAGGAGGAGGGCGGAATTTTATGTTGTGTTTGCCTTGAGTGGGTGGCAGTCAGATTTTTGGTTGTACTTTTTGCAGTCGCCGTTTTTTATTGTTTGTTTATTGAAAATTTTTTATTGTTCGTTGAATGTTTGGCTATTCCCTACTTTATGTGTTTACGAATTTAACTTTGTTACAGCCCGCAATATAACAAAGAGTGGAAAATTTAAGGGGGGCTGAATACTTTCCGTACCCACTGTGTATATATATATATGTATAAAAAATGACCAAAATAGCATCCCATAATGCCAAAAACTTTAATATAACATTCTGGCAATCAAATTTCATTTTGTTCTAAACGTTTCAACTTCATCTTTGGTTATGCAAAAAGATAAACAGCATGGAGAACACACACACACACACACACACACACACACACACACTGCCAATCCTTATCGCAGAGCTGCATAAAGAAACACACAGCTCCACAGAGACTTTACCTGCAGCAAATAAACAGCAGCCAAATGAGTGACTCTGTACGTATATGAACACAACATTTACATTTACATTTATATAGAATTATTGCAAGTTTGATGCCCCATAATTATATGAACTGACGTTTTAATAAGTGCAATTAAATTTGTGCAGGATATACTAGAAGCTAAAGTAAATCTCATGAACGAACGCTTTGTCATGTCTAGAATAAATATGCATGTCCACACTTGAACAAACATACAGTAACAAAGTAACAGGCAATTATCGTGTTTTTTCACTGTTTGCAAAAGCTCATTCTCATATCTGTTCTATAGCCGTTCATGCACAGATACACACACCGAAGTGTGCAAACAGCACACAATTATTTGAAAAAGAAAACAGAAGATGCTGGACAGGGCACAATGGAGGTGAAAATGTGGATTGTTTACACTAAATCGTGTTACAACAAGCGACGCCGGGCAAATTATGCGGTGATGAAAGTCATTTTAAGGTGGAGAACAGTAGATGTGCCCGTCAGTGGAATATCTGATGTTGTACAGATGAATACAATTCAAACTGCATTCAAAGTAACTGAGATATTTAGCAGCAACTTTCGAGGTCAAAGGTGTAGTTCAGCCAATTAGATTTGAAAAACTATAGTGAATTTGAGATATAAGATTCTTAAATCCTAAAAAAAAAAAAAAGTGTATTGAAGAACTAGACAAATAAAGTTCTTCAAGACCAGAAAGTTTAAAAAAAAAAAAAATTAAAAGCTTTAAGGTTTTAAGTTTGAAGTAGTTTGAAGTTTAAAGTTTGAATGTTTTCAATTAAAGTCTATCAGAAAATAGATGGGTAGATAACATGACTTAATGTTGCTAACATGATTAGCATTCTGTTAGCATTATTTATCATGTTGCTAACATGACTTAACATGTGGCTATTGTATTTAACACGTTGATATCATGTTGCTAACATGATTAACATATTGCTAGCATGTTGTTAGCAAAATTAACTATTAAATATTATTGCTAGCATATTAGAATGATTAGCATTTTACTGTCATGATTTATCCTTTAGCTAACATGATTAGCATATTGCTAACATGATTTACCTTGTTGCTAGTATGCTGTTAACATAATTTAACACATTGTTATGTTACTAACATGATTAGCATGTTCCTAGCATAAATTATCTTGTTGCTAACATGCTACTATTATGATTTAACACGTTAAGTTTGCTAACAGGATTAGCATGTTACTACCATTATATTAACATGATTAGCATGTTGTTAGCATCATTACCGTGACTTAACATGTTGCTGACATGATTTAACATGATTAGTAGGTTACTAGAGTGATTAGCATTTTTCTATGTTGCTAGCATTATTTACCACGTTGTTAATATGATTAGCACATTGCGAGCATGTTGATAACATGATTTCACAAGTTGCTAGCATGAATTTGCACATTGCTAACATATTGCTAATATGATTAACACATTGCTAGCATGATTAGTATGTCGGCTAGCAAGATTTAGCATGTAGCTAACATGATTTCACAAGTCGCTAGCATGAATTTGCACATTGCTAACATATTGCTAATATGATTAACACATTGCTAACATGATTAGTATGTCAGCTAGCAAGATTTAGCATGTAGCTAACATGATTTCACAAGTTGCTAGCATGAATTTGCACATTGCTAACATATTGCTAATATGAGTAACACATTGCTAGCATGATTAGTATATCAGCTAGCAAGATTTAGCATGTAGCTAACATGATTTCACAAGTTGCTAGCATGAATTTGCACATTGCTAACACATTGCTAACATGATCAGTATGTCGGCTAGGAAGATTTAGCATGTTGCTAACATGATTAGCACATTGAAGGCATGTTGCTAACATTTTGCTAGTCTCATTTAACCTGTTGCTAGGTTTTATAGGTTATATTTTGAAGGTTTCTACTAAAAGTGAATCATTTGAACAATTTTTCCGAATCAAGCATGTCTGATTGAAATAAAACTGTCATTGCTGAACAAATCTGAGCTACTTTACCAAAACAAGATCAGTTTTCAGAGAATGTCCCTTAAAAACCTTGATAAGTTGCTCCTCAACTATATTTATCTTGTTTCAAGGACATTTAGAAAAATAAGACGGATGCTGATTAAAAATCCAAACAGGCGACGGGAATAGAAATCAAACTCTCTTCATTTGTCATGGGCATAAGCGTGCCTTCTGCAGAACTGCCTGTGAATAAGAGATCAGTTTGTATTCTCATAGCCTAAAGCAGCGGATTTGTTTGTTCAAAAAGATTTTGCTTCTAATGGAAAACATTAACGAACAGGACAAAGACTAGCACAGATCATCCATCATTTATCATGCAAACAGGACCGTCACACTCATGTACATTCGGTTATATAACAAGCCTCATGAATAGTAAGAGGTGAAGGTTACCAGGGCAGCAAACAAAGGCCATCTGCTGAGGTGAGGGTTATCAAAGGTGACAGGCAGTGAGTGTGCGTTGGGATTCCTCAGTGAGGCGGGCAGATACGTAGCGGCAGCTCTTGTGTAAAATCACACAGCAGTTCAAAGGAAATAATCGAATCCAGCTCAATCAATACACTCCAAGGAATCAAACACACACACACAATTGCATGCGGATGCACGCAAACGCTACAAACTCTGTTAAAAGCAAGCCGATTACAAACGAGTTTGACGTTAAAATGTTCATGCCATGCTCCAATGCATTCTGGGACAGCCATGAAGGATACATGCGATTGCGGATTAGGCCCAAAGCAGTCTATGTAAATACATGACATAAGTCCAAATGTCTCACAAAATGTATCAGTGCAATGCATAACATTCATAATGCACATTGCATTCGTAACGATGCCATGAATAGCGCCTATTAAAGGCACAATGTGTAATTTTTCATTACTAGAGGTCACTTATTCAAAACAAAGGCGTAGTATGGCAAGCCGTTTTAACTTTTATTCATTCTCAGGATATGAACTTGTGATATCAACAATTACATTTTCACTAGTTAAAATATCAGGAATTAGATTTCCACTCGTAACAATGGAAATTTTTGATATTAAGAAAATTATATCCATTTCCACAATTCAATTTCCACTAACATAAACTATAATTCTTGATATCAACAATTCAATTTCCACCAGTATAAACTATAATTCTTTATATCAAGAATTGTATTTTCACTAGTGAAATCTCGCCATAGGCTGCCATTCAAATTCAATTGTTGATATCAAGAATTCATTTCTTACTAGTAGAAATTCCAGTTTCACATTTCAGGAATACAATTCTTACTAGTAAAAATGCACATTTCTGATACCAACAGTTACATTGTTACTAGTGCAAATGTATGGCAAGCAGTTTTAACTTTTATTCATTCCTAGGATATGCACTTGTGATATCAACAATTACATTTTCACTAGTTAAAATGTTCATTCTTGATATCGGGAATTAGATTTCCACTAGTAACAATGACAATTTTTGATATCAAGAATTACATTTCCACTAGTAACAAAGTTCATTCTTGATATCAACAATTCAATTTGCACTAGTAAAAACTATAATTCTTGATATCAACAATTGTATTTTTACTAGTGAAATCTCGCCATAGGCTGCCATTCAATTGTTGATATCAAGAATTCATTTCTTACTAGTTGAAATTCCAGTTTCACATATCAGGAATACAATTCTTACTAGTAACAATGCAAATTTCTGATATCAAGAATTACATTGTTACTAGTGCAAATGACTATTCTTGACATCATCAATTGAATTGCTACTAGTAAAAATATCTAAATATCTAAAACAGCTTTCTTACTAGTAACAATCACATTCATGATATCAGAAATGAACATTTTTACTAGTATACTAGTAAGAATTGTATTCCTGATATCAACAATTGAATTTGAATGGCAGCCTATGGCGAGATTTCACTAGTAAAAATACAATTGTTGATATCAAGAATTATAGTTTTTAGTAGTGGAAATTGAATTGTTGATATCAAGAATTAACTTTGTTACTGGTGAAAATGTAATTCTTGATATCAAAAATTGCCATTGTTACTAGTGGAAATGTAATTCCTGATATCAAGAATTACCATTTTAACTAGGGAAAATGTAATTGTTGATTTCACAAGTTCATATCCTGAAAATAAATAAAAGTCAAAATGGCTTGCCATAGGCGTAGCTTGATGATGAGCGTGGAATCATGGGAGTTGTCGTCTTCACCAAAACAGCCGAAGGAAAGCAATCCAACGGACTTACATATTACAGTTTAATTAACGTTACTGTGGCATGAAGCAGGGCGGGCCGAGAGCCGCGGGAGTACAGCAGAGCTTTTATGATGCTTATGCTGCAGTCGTTCGCTTCCGCTGTTTTAGTGGCATTTTCGCTGTGTCCTGGTTAAAATTGCTGATTTCTCTAGATTGTGGGAAATGTTTGGGATAATGTAAGTACACAAGTCAACAAAATATATAACACTGTTCTAGTGGAATGAAAATCGTACATATTGTGCCTTTAATATAAACATATTTGGGTTCAAGTCCATAATAGATTGAAGAGAATCTTGCACAGTAGATTAGCTGGAATTTCAATGGTAAACTTGAGACATTCTACTAACTGTAAGTAACTGTACACGTTAACTAACTCTCATTAGAGAATTAATAGACTGTTAGCTTAGAAGTTTGGGTTCAGGTTGGTAGAATCAAGTTGACATTTAGTTGCAAAATTACTTGCGGTCAGTAGAATGTCTGTTGGGGAACATGAAAATAAAGTGTAAGCAGATATTAAGCAGACAGTCTATTGATACTCTAATGAGAGCTAGTTGACAAAGTTACTTATAGACGGTAGAATTGTGGGCCATCGAAATAAAATGCTGCCAACTGTTTATAGTTAATCTCTTAAAAACCGAGGTTCCAAAGGGGGTTTTCACAGCGATGCCATTGAAGAACCATTTTGCATTCCCAAAGAACCTTTCAGGAACCTTTCTTTTTTCTCTCACATTTAATAATTTAAAGAACCCTTTTCCACTTTTCAGAACCTTTTGTGTAAAGGAAAGGATGGATGTTAACGGTTCTCCAGGGAACCATCAATGCCAAAAAAGCAACCAGCTGCAAACTTTAATGCATAAAAATGATGTCCAAGTAGGGAGCTCACTATTTTTCTTGATTGTTCTAAGCTAATTTCACTCTGTTGTTACTCACACACACACAATTCCCATTTTATCAAGTGAAAACAATAAATCGCACAATAGACTAGCATGTGACACAATTTGCCCCCTCCATTCTCCTCTCCCTGGTGTTTGTGTGTTTTAGGTGTGATTGAATTGAACAGCACAAAGATTTGCTTTTGCTGACGGTTGAAGGGAGAAATTTGATTGCGGTTTTAATTAACAAACATAACAATCGCTTTCTTTGGCTCTGAGGATTACAATTACGGCCCACAATAAAGCAGCATCCCTGCTGATGATTCGGCCGCTTGTGCTCAAGACCCAGCGGGGTCTGTGACGAAGTACTGATCTAGGACCAGTCTAACTCAACTCAAGACAAAAGCAACTCTTATATATACAAAAATAACAGCATATCTGATCTTCAACGAGCAGCAAAGATTACAAAAAACCGCCATGAGCATTCGTCCCTGTGGTGTTTTCAGCTGTGGCATTCAAACTCTGAATAGCCGTTTCTCATTTACTGAATCATCGAACATTAAAGCAAAAAAATATGCTGCTAATATTTATGAACTTCTACTGCCACGGTTTGTCAATTCTAATAAATAAAATCACTTTTATCACAGACACCTTAAAATGGTTAGAATGACCACAAATTGTTAGCAATTCCGCTAAATGAAATAAAATTACTAAAATAAAAAACTGAAACATACATTACAGCTAAATAGAATATATATATTCAAAATATTAATAAAAACTAAAATTATATATAAATAATATCAAAATAACACAGAAGTAACAGACACAGCCGCGAAACACTCACGTTTTCAATATGATATATTCAAAATAATAGTATTTTAATAAATTGACTTTTTATGCATTTAAAAGAGCATTTATAATTGCTATTTCTCAATTCGTAAAGCGATTCATGTACTTATATTTCTTCATTTCAAATTAATAAAGTGATTTACGAAATGTTGTTTTTAAAGTGGCACTCCTACTCCACAATTATAGCTTTTCCATCAATATAAATAAGCAATATCGGAGCAAAAAGGCTTGTTTATAGGTCAATAGACATCAGACTTTTTATTTATTCATTTATTTTTTAATTAGACGTCACACTAAAATAGGCTACGTTCACACAGTCGAGCCAAATCTGATTATTTGTGTATCCGATCGGAATCTGATCTAAAATTGATTGTCCACAATGTGCGTCGCGATTGACTCTTCGCCGACAGTTTGATTGAACCCTGAATCCGCCATCCGACAAAGCAGTCAGGGGAATAGTAGATTAATGTTGGTGAACTTGAGAAATTGTGTGTCCTCACGTCTTCCCGCACTTGAAACAACATTCCTTCTGATATTTATTTGATGCTATAAATAAACTAGTATGAAGAGATCTGTCACGACACTATACGCTATTTATTGATTAAACTTCTTTTAAAAATCACAATATTTTAAATATGAAACAGTGTCATATGAAAAGTAACCTGCGCTGGCTTGTCTGTCGACGCGTTGTCAGAGTCTTCGCTCTGGGATTTTTCACGGCGTGAGAACATGATGTGTGGCGTGAGAGCGCATGGCTTGTCACACAGTAACTAAAGGGGTCAATCGGATTGACGTCAAAAATGCTAAGACTTTTCAGTTTAATGGACTCTGCCATCTTTGATGTTACTTTGGTCACCGTCACTATATGGCTACTGGTAAGAGAATCCCGTTCAACATTCACACAGACAGTATTTTGAGACGCTAAGTTGCCGTGTAAACGCGACTTACACCTGTAAGTAAATTCGGTAAATATTACAGCATTCGCCATCCGCATGGCTATTGATAATTCAGCCAAAACAACTAAACAGTTATCAGCATTTATTGTATTATAATGCCAGGCAGCTCAAGAGAAATAACTGCTTAGCGCAGACATTTAATCAGCTTTGTGTTTTAAAACTACATATTAGCGTTAATGATACCCTCCGCGAGCGCGCTGAAGTGCCGCTGCAATAACAACAATACTCTTGTACACTTAATCGCTCATATGTTTTAAATTGGAAGATTTCTGTTTTGGCCCCCACGGCTAATTCCGGGGGTGACAGAAAGTGTTATATTTGTTTCCCTCCAACACCAGCAGCAACAAATTGCGGTACAAAGCGAGCAATCAAAGGGTGTCGCTTTAGCACGCTGGCTGCAGATCCGGAGGCCGCTCTTATCGCCGCGCGGCACAGACCCGCCAGCCGGGAACGAGCCAACGCGACCGCTCCACCTCGCACGAGAGCTACAGCATTCATCAAGAACAACGAGGTGGTCCTGGGCGGCCGCCGAGGGTGGGACTGGGTGGATGTGCGAGGGGGCAGTTGAGCGGTAACTGTGGCGACAACCTCCGGAGCATAAGACACGTGTTAACTAGGCCTTTTCCGCCTCTGTATCTTATCAGCTCCGAGCTGCCGATGCTCGTCAGCAAGCGTAATTGAATAAAAGCCAGCCGCGCGTCTGGACGCTTCTCGCTCTCTCTCCATTTGTACCATGCGCTCGCTATCTATTGTCCGTTTTTTCTCCGCGATCTCTCTTATCTTGCTCAAAGGGGGGAGGGGACGGAGGGACGGGTGATGACTTAAGAAAATGGGACATGCTGATAAGAACAGCGTCCGCCTGCTGCGCTGGGAAGGCAGAGACAGTTGTGATTATCACATCCCTGTGATTAATCTCTCATTATCTCCGTCTGATCCAACACCACTGCTGACTGTATTCACACATACACACGCCATACAGCTGCAGGCACAACAGATTCAATCATGCAAGTACAGTAGAGCACATGTATTAAAAACATAGGCCTGCTATGATTTAAAGAGTCCACCGAAACATTTGAGTTGTGTTATCATTTACTCACCTTGATGTGGTACAAAATCCATAGGACCTCAAAAGGAGATGTTCAGATGAATGTTCATGCTGCTCTTTTCCGTTCGATGAAGGTGGAGGATGATTTGTGCTGATTAATATCTAAAAATATGTACCATGAAAGTCATTTAAATGCATATTTTGGGGACAAAAAAATTTCTTCATTCGCTGTGCTTGTTTGTAGCACTGCAAAATTGGCTATGAAATAATAATAATTATAATATAAAGTCAAAGTCAGCTTTATTGTCAATTCTACTATTAGCACAGCACGTACATACAGAGAAGAAAAATCCGTCCGTTCTCAGACCCTCGATGATTACAGGTACACAACACAGACAAACAAACAACATAAAAATAAACACAGTAACATTATCAATGAAAACACAAACAAATAAATAAAATAAGTAGTGGCATTGGCATTGTAGTATATAGTGCAAAGTTAGTGGTTTAATTTAAGTGATATGATGTTGATGTGATATCAGTGCGTGATATGAGGTGAGGATATGGGGGGGGGGTCAGGGGGGTCACAGTGGGGCAGGGCAGGGGGGGGGAGGGGGGGAGGAAGAGACGGGAGGGGAGGCCCTGAGCCCTGACAGAACGGTGCTGTGCCCTCTGTCTGCTGGGTCTTGCTCTTGCTTCCTGTTAGTTCTCCTCCCTGATGGCACTCCCTGATGGTGTGAGTGTGAGACGGGTGGTGTGGGTGGTCAGCAGCAATGGGGAGCACCAGCAATGAGGAGGGTGTCATGCGGGACCTGGAGGGGGGGGAGAGAGGAGGAGAGGAGAGAGCTCCTGATCTCACTATGCCTGATCTGCTCAGGACTGAAGTGACGTTTCGGGCAGACGCAGCACACCAGGACACAGTGATGCAGGGATGCAGCTGAAGCAGGATGGGTGCTCGATGGGAAGGTGCGCATGATGGGGCTGGGGGGTGGGCATGGCTGGGGCTGCTGAGCTCTGGCTCTTCCGCAGTTTGCTTTTGAAAGTAGAGGTCCTGGTGTTGGTTTTGCCTTCCTGTGATGTGCTGGTTTGGGGTGCAGGAGATTCTTGCTTCTGTGACACACACTCTCCAGAGATGTGCTTCTCAGTCTCTCCACGGTCACCACCGATTGATGGACAGAGGAGAGCATGCTGAGTGTGCTCTCTCATGAAAACAACAATCAGAGAGAGATTGTTGTCACTCGACAGAGAGAGATTGTTTGGCAGTTTGCCCTCATTGCCGTTCGCTCACCTCTCCACTACAGTCGTTTCATCGCCAAATTTTTTTCTTTTTTTATTGTTGAGTGTCGGTGTGCAGTCATCGGTGTGTTGTGTGAGTTGTTGAGGACTCATTGTGCAGGCATGAGTCAGCTGTGATGAAGAGCTCATGTGTTTGAGGATTCCCGAGGGGCTCGTGTGTTCAGGGGGATCCCTGTGGGGAAGTCCAGCTACCCGCTGCACACACCCAGTGTTGAGTCCCCATGTGTACAGAGTTGAGTCCCAGCTTGGCAGTTGCACTGTGTTGAAATGTGAGGACTAAAATTGATGAACAGCATTTTGTGTGAGATGTAACTTTTGTTTGAATGCTTTGAAGAATGAATTTCAGTGGTGATTGCGACATCGTCGGGTATGAACAGTTTGGTGAGTGCAGAATGGACTCGTGGTGGGGAGCGGTTTGGGGGGCATGCGGTGCAATGTCGGGTGCATTGGGGGGGGGAGGGGGGGAGGACAGAGGGAGATGGGGAGGTGACTGGGTGCATATGAGGAGGAATGGAAGGGACTCCGCTCGTGGAGAGGATGGATGAGGAGAAAGAGCATGAGGGGTGTCAGGATGGAGATGATGAAGATGAATGTGGAATCGGGGATGGGTGTGGACATTTTTTGGCTCATCAGTGTTGGGGAACATGTCTTTTGAAGTTTGATTTGTTCTGGTCCACGAACGTCTCTGACATTGTTCTCAGGAATGTTGTCAGGACAGTGTCAGTGCGGGCGTTGCTCTGCTGAGGGATGAGTGCGTTGTGCGGCCCGGCTGTGGTGCCCTTCTGGCGTGGTCGTCGGAGGGGAAGCGAGTCATGTTGTTGGGTGGTGAGTGTGTGGGTGCCAGTGGTCGTGCGGGGTGTGTGTGCATCATTTAGCAAGGGGTTGTGTTGCTCACAGGTCCGTGTGTCTGGGGCAAGACTGTGTTAGAAGGGGAAATCCCCTGCTCCAGGCTCCTCTTAGCTCTCTGCTGAAGCCTGAGTGGTTCTGCTGTCTGTTTGCTCCTGGAGCTCCTGAGCTCTCCTGAAACTCTGCTGTGGTCCTCCCTGTTGGTAGGCCTGTAGCCTTCAGCCTGTGCCTGCCTAGCTTGATTGCGCCTGACGGTCTTGTGGACTGGTGTGTCCTCATATGCTCTGTTTCCTTGGTTGTAACAGCAGTGTGACAGTTTTTGTTGGTTTCCTCGTTGACGGTTTTTGTTGTAGTCACATCCTCAATACACTTTGTGATGGTCATCTGTGTTGTGTGGTGTGAGTGTGTAGTACCCTTCTGGTTCTGAGTTGAATTGGTTTCAGGTCCGTGGTGGTCTGTTTGTAGGTGAGTGGTGTGTGCAGGTGAAAGCAGTGTCTGTATGTACTTTGAAGAGCCTTTTTGGACAAGTTGAAGAGCTTTCAAGACCTTTCTCTTGAGGACTGGTCTGGCTTTAAATGTTGATTTTGCGTGTTGGTGAAGAGGTGATGGAAGTGAGCAAGCTTGAAAAATGTGTGGTGTAAACAGTGATGTTTGTCTGATGGACAGTGAAAGTCCAGTGGTTGAAGTCATGGGTTGTGTGGAAAGTAAGATTCTGTTGTGTGCTGCTGAATTGTAGTGAACCCTGTGATTGTTTGTCGTTGTTGGAGTGGGCTGTTGCTAACTGTATGGCTGATCTGCTGAAGCTGATGGTAAAAGCTAGATTGTGTTGTTGAAGATGGTCTCCTGTGGTGCTGGGAGTTGATTGTACAGCAAATGCTCTGGTAAAGATTGTTTTTGCATACGGTAGATAAAACGGCCGCCGCTTAAAACAACTCATAACACGGCAGGTTCCAAAGTCGTTTGGCACCAAGTGCAGCGTCGCGGTAGTGCAAGACGTGGTCATCTTATCAGTGTGTCGCGACACTCCGGGCGCCGCTTCCCAGCAGACACCACAGTCGTCGCCGCATGGAGTTACTGGAGTCGACGAGTGTGGCTGTCCGCCGAGTTGGGTTGTTCCCGAACGAAAACGGAAATTCCCCGGCCCCGGACGTACAAAAAAAGTAGCTGTGATGGGGATACCTCAGAGTAACACAATGATCTTAGACCGTATTATTGAGCGTGCGTCCGTATGCAGATCCGTGGTTAGGTTCTGTTGGGGTGGGGATAGCTGCCACTGCCCAGTTCGATACCTGGGGGCTTCTGTTCCTTGTCCGTTAGCCTGTCTCGATACCTCGCGTCTTCCCCCATTTGAGCCCTCTCTGTTGGGATCTGTGACGTCGCCTGTGACGATGATGGAGAGGGCCTCCGGTGACACCAGTGTTTGTGTTGGATTGTACGAGGAAAAGGAGAAAACGCTGCAGCCAGAAGCTCGAACCTGAGCGAACGAAACTCGAGTCTTACTTAAGTACGGGCACGAAACGATAAAACGTAACGGGATTTACAAACATTTTAACACAAATTTTTATAATATATATATTGTAATATTTCACTGTGAAAAAAATAACAATAATAATAATTCTATTTTACATTTCAACTGTAAAATTACAATACTAATATTTATGGCTTTCTTCATTTCTTCTCGATTTCAGTTTTATTGTGATTAATCATGCAGCCCTAACTTTAAATAACGTGCATGTAAATATATACATTTGCAAATTAAATTGCATTTAAAACTAGATTTTCACGTTTTCTAAAGAAAATCTCCAGGGCGTTTCTAGGTGGTTTCTTTCTGACCCAAGTCAAAAAGAGTCCATCCTCAAATCTCCATCATATTCTGGTCTTGTTTCATCTGGCAGGGAAAAATATCAATCTGATCCATTTGTAAAGTTGTACACCTCTCCGGCATTCGGAAGTTGGTTCAAATCTCTTTTTCAGAGTATGAGCACTAGTAATGGTCAAAGGAGGTCAAACAGCACCTGCGCATGTTCATTTTGCACGTGTAATTTATCCACACAAAGCTGTCCTTCATTTCAACTCCAGGGTAGCTTTTTCTTGTCATTAGCCTCTCTTTTGCTGGCAAATATGAATATACCAGTATAATTTACATACAATAGGACAGCAGAGGTTGGACAAGGGCATTTATGCGAGTTATGACAAATGTGTGACTCATTCATCAAGAGGAATATCAGGACTTATGAGCAGCCCACATTTTACCATCACAGGGATGTAATAATGCTGAAAACACATGGCTTGAATGCAGAAAACATTACATTTACAATCTGGACAATATTGTGCATCTGTAATGCATCATGGCCATGCTTTAGCGGGGCAAAAAAGTGGAAAATGCATCTTTGAAAACAAATATGCATGACAGACAGACAGGTAGTCAGTGAAATGAAAGGGAATGCTCACAGAACTAATACTAACTAGCTTATTTTGTGATTGTGACTGCACACTTTCAGTGTAAACAGAGTTATTGATTAAAAACGGAGGGTGTTTTCACACAGTTGATACAGACATTCTTTCTCAAAACACATATAAATATAATGTATGCATTTCTCAGACCGTCAGACACACACACACACACACACACACACGCGTTTCAGAGGCCCAAGCGAGCATGCGTTTGTAATGCTGTCAGTGATGGGGTCACCCGGAGAGGGGAGGCGGGTTAATTGAGAGGTGCTTGGCAAATCTCAGGATGAATTACGATAACTAAGTCTTCAATCGTTGAAAACGAGAGACAGAAATGATAAATATAGCTGTGAGCTGCTCCCAAACGACACCGCTGGAGATGAAAGAGATTCACCTGCAAGACTGTATCTTGCAAAATGAGGTCATGATAGTAGATCGGGAACAGGACGATTATCTGGACTGAGAATGCTATCCAGCACACGAGAGAGAGCGAATTAAATACACATCGGCATCTCCGCGCACTAGACCAGATAAGATGTTTTTACACACTTAAAGACAATGTTCTCTAAGCTGACATGACAGGCTCACAGAAGATCAACAGCAATAATCGAAACTCGAGAGTGACGACAAATACAATCTCGGTGAGGATTCAATGCAAACATCCTAAACTGCAATAGAGAAACCATGAGATCACTTACTTTCTATTGGAATGCATGAATTTCCCATTTTAAATGTTTTTTAATTTTTAAAAAAAAAAAAAAGTTAATTTAGTAAACTTTTCAGAGTATACTTTGACCTCAAAACTATCAGACACCCGTCAAAGTATTAATGTAATTTATTGAACTATTTAATGTTTTATTATGTTTTTATCATCAGTACTACATATTAGCAGAATACAAGTAACATTTAACAGAATATAAGCACTATAATTTCAGACAATTAAATTAACAAATAGCCAAAATAATAAAACATTATTATAAATTAATAAATAGGATTATTTTTTAACCCTATAACCCTAAATAAAATAAAATAAAATAAAATAGAAAATAAACCTCGTTATAAAAATGTGAAAAACAAAGTGAAATAAGCTGTATAATTTTGGGCAATTCTCATTATTATAAATTAATAAATAGGATTATTTTTTAACCCTATAACCCAAAATAAAATAAAATAAAATAGAAAATAAACCTCATTATGAAAATGTGAAACAAAAATATGTCAGATCCTGTCAATTTTAAAGACATTAATTTGAGATTTTCAAAAAGGGCTTTTATCCGTTCAGTACAAATCAATTCAGCCTGTCAGACACAGTCTCCACTAATGGAACTATTTCAAACAAATATAGACACAAACCACATGCACACACACGCACAAACACACACCTCACTCAAGGTTTTTGCAATTTCAGACAGTATTTCTTGAGTATCTGTTCAGTGGTTGTCCACAAAAACCTGGGAAATGTAAACCAAATATTTAGCAGACATCATGAATGAAAACATGATTCGTCAATATGCAATGCATACTATAAACATTAAGGGATCATTATAAAACATGTTACTTTATTACATACATCATGTTCCTGCACTACATACATTTAGCCAACATCCAAAGCATATCTCTTTAGCATGCACAAATGCAAGTGAAAGTGACATGTGAAGGCCAAGTATGATAACCCTCTGCATTTAACCCATCCAGTTAATGCACACACATTAGGAGTAGTGAACACACGCATTAGTGAGTAGCCATTTTTGCTGTGGCAAAATTGCATGCCTTGCTCAAGGGCACCTACTGCCCTGCTGGTATTGAGAATCGAACCCACAACCTTCGGGTTACCAGTCTGACTGTCTAATCATTACAGTGTTGCTGTAATCTATAGTAATATCTTCAGTATTACTCAAAACTCTTTAAAATATAATTCTTTCGAAGTGATGGTGCTTTGTGTAACATTATATAATGTAAGTGACAAATCCCATTTGACATTTGTGCTGGCTACTGTTTACAGGCCACCATACAGACTTTATCAAAACAATTGCTGATTTTCTATCGGAGTTAGTACTGGCTTGCGGATAAAGTCCTTATTGTTGATTTTAAAATCCATGTAGATAATGAAAAGACGCAATGGGATTGGAATTTACAGATATTTTAAACTCCATTGGAGTTAGACAACACGTGTCAAGACCCACTCATTGTCGTAATCATTCTTTAGATCAAATATTGTCACATGGAATCGATTGATGCCGTTGAAATTCTGCAGCAGAGCGATGACGTCTCAGGTCATTATCTAGTCTTGTGCATGCTACATTTAACCTAGGCCGCAAAACCCCCTCACTGCCACAAATATGGTAGAATCATCACTTCTACCACAAAAGACTGCTTTATAAATAATCTTCCTGATCAGTTTCATTTCATTAGCAAACCAGATAGCTTAGAAGAACTCGATGTTGCAACAGAAACCATTGACTATTGACTTTTCCAGCACTCTAGACTCTGTTGCTCCTTTGCGCTTAAAAAAGATTAAGAAAATTAGTCCAATACCATGGTATAACGAGCACACTCGGGTCCTTAAGAGTGCAGCCAGAAAAATGGAGCGCAGCTGGAAGAAATCAAAGCTAGAAAGTTTTTCGTATTTCATGGAGTGAGAGAGAGAATGATTGAGGCCTTAAAAACTGCTAGATCTGCTAATTGTTCAAATCCTTTAGAAGAAAATAAACACAACCCTAAGTATTTATTTGATACAGTGGCTAAATTACTGAGAAATACAGCTTCAACTTCTGATGTTTCCAAACAGCACAGCAGCAATGACTTTATGAACTTCTTTACATGGAAGATTGACAATATTAGAGAGAAAATTACAGCTATGCAACCGTCTTCTACAGTATCACATTGAGGTATCTCTAAAGAAAAATTCCATTCATTTGCTGCCATAAGAGAGGAAGAATTGTCTAAACTTGTTAAATCATCAAAATCAACAACATGTTTGTTAGACCCCATACTGACAAAGCTATTGAAAGAGATGTCAGTCTATTGAAAGAGAGGTCATTGATCCACTTCTTAATATCATTAATTCATCTTTATCACTAGGTTACGTGCCAAAAACTTTTAAGCTGGCTATTATCAAACCTCTTATTAAATTACGCAACTTGATCCTAAAGAATTTGTCAATTACAGGCCAAACGCCAATCTACATTTTTTGTCAAAAATACTAGAAAAGACAGTATCCCCTACCATAGTACTGAGACTCCTCTCATTAGAGTTACAAATGATTTGCTTTTCATCAGATCATGGTTTGATCACTCTATTAATGTTATTAGATCTCAGTGCTGCTTTTGACACTATCGACCACAATATTCTTTTGAATAGACTAGAAAATTATGTTGGCATTAGTGGGATTGCATTGGCATGGTTCAAATCATACTTATCTGATCATTATCAGTTTGTAGTAGTAAATGAAGATGTCATGTCGATCACAAGTCCAATATGGAGTACTGCGAGGCTCAGTACTAGGACCGTTGCTTTTCACTCTGTACATGCTACCTTTGGGAGATGTCATTAACAAGCATGGCATTAGCTTTCATTGTTACGCTGATGATACTCAGCTCTATATTTCTTCGTGTCCTGACGAAACTTACCAATTCTCAAAATTAACGGAATGTGTAGCTGATATAAAAAATTGGATGACTGGTAATTTCCAACTACTTATATAGAAAAAACAGAGATTCTAATTATTGGACCAAAAACTTTTGCCATAATTGTAACGCCGGGTACTCGGGATGGAGAGGAGACGAGGTTTAAATCAAAACGACAGTGTATTGCGGATGCATGATAGATATACGCAACAGTGTGTGTGTGCAAGCAAACACAACAACCACAAAAAAAAGAAAAAAACGGAAAAACAGAAATACATATACACAAAAAAAAAACAACAACAGGAGAAGTTAACTAAAGGTGGGCAAAAAGAATGAGGGACAGGTGCAGACATGATGACTAAAACATGACAGGAGACGAACACATACAATTGACAATAATAACCTAGAACACTGTCTAACACTTGATGGCTGCTCCTAGAATATCTAGAATATCAAATATTCTATAATATTCTAATACCTAGAGTATCAAAATCAACCGCAGACGGTAGATCCTTTTGCTATTTGACACCTAAACTCTGGAACAATCTTCCTAGCATTGTTCGGGAAGCAGACACACTCTGTCAGTTTAAATCTAGACTAAAAATGCATCTTTTTAACCTGGAATACACATGACACATTATCAATTTATGTCTTCATATCTGATTGTTAGGCTGCATAGATCGGGAACACTTCCTATAACACCAAATGTACATCAGAAGAAGAATGGCATCTACGCTAATTTTAGTGTCTCTGCTTATCCTGAGGTTTACAGTAATTAGCCGGATCCAGGCCGTATCAAAGTCAGATGGAGGACCTGCGCCTACACTCGACCACAACGCAGCCCTGAATTGTCAGCAGAGACTGTGTTAACTAGATCTTGTGAAGGCCATGCCGACAGGACAGCCAGTGGCACAGATCCTAAACAAACCATCCCATATGTGATGAATACGATCCTCAACTAGATGGAACTGGATTAAATATTTTGACTGTTGGGATCCCAAATCGGACTTGTGACCTGTAATTCTGCCTGAATCAATCAAGCACTTTTCGCTGTTGGCCAGAGGAAAACTGGTTTCTCCCAAGGTTTTATTTCTCCATTTTTATCACCTGTTGGTTACCTGATGTCACCTGCTGGAGTTTTGGTTCCTTGCTGCTGTTGCCTTTGGCTTGCGTAGTTGGGGACACTTGACTTGAAATTCAACAAAGTTTTTGATCTGCCTGCATTGAAACCATTCTATGAGAAGTGAACTGAGCTGGACAATTACATCACTTTTCCTCAGTGCTGATATACAGAAATGAACTAAATTAATATCTATTGATATTTACAATGGAATTGTTACATGTATCTCTGTCTGGACTCTGTTTAGTTTCATTGTGTCACATGTGCTCTTTGTCTGTTCCCGCCACGTCATCATTAGTTCATTCCCATCAGCTGTGTTTCATTAATTTGCCTCGTTATCCCCTCAATGGTCCTTTGCATTTAAGACCTCAGTTTCTGTTCAGTCCTTGTCGGTTCTCGTTTGTGCATAGACGTGTTTTGTTGGATGTTTACCTTGATCTTCATTAAAAGACATTGTTTCTTATTTCACCTTCGTCTCTGTGCTTCCCTGGCAACACGTAACGAAACAGGAATGAATCAATACGGAATTTATTTAAGCTGGACAGTGACACCACTTTGTTTAAGAGCTGCTGTGCAGCCACAAATTATTTGCCAATTATTACTGTAATGCTGCTTTGACACAGTTTGCATTGTGAAAAGCGCTATATAAATAAACGTGACTTGACAATAGGCCACAACTGCCCTAAATATAATGTTCAAATCAGGATTATTTAGTATGCACTGCATGCAAGGAACAATCTAGTGTATTCTTCTAGTATGCACTGCATCAGACACCAGCATCCATGCGGCGACAGATTGCGGTCACTCAAGGTTAAACCCATCTCAATCAGAATTTGAGCTTACTTGAAGGACGAGAACCCGCACAAGGGCTACTTATACTCCTTTATCCCTACGAGAAAAAATGCCGCATTGAGTTGTTTTAAAAGAAATTGCTTAAAACACAGATATAACCTTGAGCACGCAAGCAGACAGAATGCGAAAGTCAAAGTCACAGCTGCGAAGAACTCAGCATATGGCAAGGACTGCTAGCTATTACTCTCTATAAAGAGAATAACAGGCAACCCACTTTCACAAACATCCCACCACAATACAAATGCATCACCTTCTGTGCCCATTTTGGGGTTCAAAACACCAAACCTGGCATTAAAGCTCTCAGAGGACCAGGGAGATGAGGTGCTCACAACTCTTGAAAGGAGAAAACTTGTGAAGCGTTTGGCCTTGACAATGAATATTACATGTCCTGAAAACATGGATAGATGACTCCACAGTTCAGGATATTTTCAACCTTTCACTCTCAATGTTTATTGCGCCAATTTGCTTCAAGAAAACCACCAGAGTGTCACATTTCCAGCCGAGGAGTCATACCTGAATGATAAGGATGCAGTGACATTTTCATGGTTAGAGTGGTGATAAAGTGTAGACGTGTGATTTTATATGACATTTTCTTCCATCAGTGACACGAGCTCACTTACTAGTCCTCTTACAACCCAGACAGATCTGTGAATGACACCATCGCAATGTGTTTGACCAATAGAGTGCAACATTCGGAAAAAAAAACCATTCTTTTTAAAATTGCTCTTTAGCTCCGCCCACGCCCACGAAGCACTGCAAATGATATAATAGAGTCCATTTCTCTTGAATATATATATGCATATTTTGCAATAAACTTAAAATATATTGTTTTTATACAGATATAGTAGTTTCATATTTCTCCATAGTTTTTAATTGTACTATGCTGTTCACAATGCTTTATGGGATTGTAGTTCTTTCCCTCTCTAATGCTGATTTTCAAAACCTTTTTTACCTTCAAATCAAAGTTTGTAGTGTTGTAATTCACCTCATTGCTGGTTGGTTTGGTTCATAGTCTACATTTCTTTAACGAAGACTTTTTCTTAAAGGCCTGGTTGATTAGGATTTCACTTTTTTAACTTTAGATAGAGTGTAATGTTGCTGTTTGAGTGTAAACAACATCTGCAAAGTTACGACACTCAAAGTTCAGTGCAAAGGGAGATATTTTCCTTTCAAGAATTCACTGTTCATGGACTACAACGAACGGCTGGTAGGGACGAGCTTCTTCCTGGATTGATGACATCACAAACCCTAAAATTTACATAAACCCCACCCCCAAGAACACACAACAAAGGGGGCGGGGCCATGTTTAGCTGCTTTAGAGAAGAGGAAGAGTTGTTGTAGTCGAGTGTTGTTGATGCCGTCATTTTACGCCCGACTGTTTCACAAACGAGGGTCAATTAAACGCTGGATTTGCACAAAAAATTAACATGACGACACATGCTAGTCGATGAGTTGAATCAACTCCACAGCAACTACATCAATTTATCCACTAACCGTTCAGAAACGTCTAAAAGTTGTAACTTCTTCCTGAGTCTCTCCATCAGTGTCGACTCCGGTTTGAACAATGTAAGGATGAACTTTTGGCTGCGTGAGATTCTCCAGCTTTGTTGTTGTTGAGCTTTCAAAGCTTCGCCCTTTTCTGGAAAGGGGGCCAGGAGCAGCAGCTCATTTGCATTTAAAGAGACACACACAAAAACGGAGTGTAGCCAAATAGGGGCAAATTTGACAAGCTATAATAAATGATCTATGGGGGATTTTGAGCTGAAACTTCACAGACACATTCTGGAGACACCAGAGACTGAGATTACATCTTGTAAAAGGGGCATTATAGGTCCCCTTTAAATCTTAAAATTAAAGGAAAAAAAAACACTTTCAGAACCAGTGCCACAGAAAAAAGGGGCAGGCACTGTTGCACTCCATGGCAGACAGACAATTATTTGCAAACAATCATTATTTTGCAAATCCATTTGGTGATGAAATTAAACAAATCCAACCAAAAACACTTCACCTTAATGAAACTAAGCTAGGATTATCCAAAGCATCCAAAACACACATGCTGATGAGCAGCTGAACTGGGGGCGCATTAATACAATGCATGTACCATCATCTCAAATCAAGTGTTAAAAGTGACATGAAAATATCCTTCTATACAGCAACTCAAAAGCATACAAAATTTTTGTGTGCTCATGAACCACTGTGCATTTAAATGTATTCTAATTGTATTATGAATATTTGAATACGCACACATTTACACAGTGAACAATACATAAAAATGAATGTATAATTCAATTGCTCTCTTTATCCAGGTTAAAAAAACATCCTTCAATTAAAATTATATCCAAGCAAGATCATTTCTAGTATGTGCAATGATTTAAGGTCAAGTGCATGAATAACAAGTTCCCAAGCATGCACAGCAGGATTGGCTACAATATAACTCTAATTAGACGAAATCTGAACACCGGTGCTCTTAAACGCTGCTGTCTTAGTAGTACCTGTTCGCTTTGCTCACTTATGAGTGCTGCAACATGCTGCAACAGCCACAAGACCAAATTCATGATGAAAGCAGGATAATTGAGCTAATCAATCACAATGATGAGAAGGCAGGAGGTGGCGGAACTGACAAAGTGGTGCCACAATAACAATCTGCTGCTGATTGTCAACAAAACGAATGAGCGCACAAAAGATTTGAGATGACAGACCTACTCACTTTAGCATTAGTGCGGATAGTTTACAGTGAAAACTGTTAATGATCCGAGGTTATATCATGAATCAGTAATCCACAAGTAGCTCTTTAACTGCAATTAAATGGGGTTTTCTTGAGAACAACAGTACCTAAAACCCCCTTGTCGGAGCTTACTGTGATACCTCTGAAAAATCTGCGAAACTCTTTGCTGCAGCATTAAATCAATGCTGATTAGCGTGAAATGATGTGCAAGGAAGCATGAGATATTGACTGGTGTTTAAATGTCTAATTTCTGATTAATTCAGCTGACACACCTCCAGTGGTTCCAACAAAGCCATAAAGGTATCATCAGGGCTGGGGAGGTTACTTTTAAAATGTATTTCACTACAGATTACAAAATACATGCTTTAAAAAGTCATTTGTAACGTATTTCGTTACATTACTCAAGTTTAGTAACGTAATCTAAATACTTTAGAATACTTTGGAATACTAATAAGTGTGGAACAAACACAAAAAAGGTCATTGCAAGTTTTTATCTCACAATTGCGTGATATAAAGTTGCAATTGTGAGTTATAAAGTAAGAATTATGAGATATAAACTCGCAATAGTGAGAAAAGTCAGAATTATGAGATATAAAATCACAATATTTAGAAAAGTCAGAATTATGAGATATAAACTCACAATATTGAGAAAAGTCAGAATTATGAGATATAAAAATCACAATATTGAGAAAAGTCAGAATTATGAGATATAAACTCGCAATAGTGAGAAAAGTCAGAATTATGAGATATAAAATCACAATATTGAGAAAAGTCAGAATTATGAGATATAAAAATCACAATATTGAGAAAAGTCAGAATTATGAGATATAAACTCACAATATTGAGAAAAGTCAGAATTATGAGATATAAACTCACAATATTTAGAAAAGTCAGAATTATGAGATATAAAATCACAATATTGAGAAAAGTCAGAATTATGAGATATAAACTCACAATATTGAGAAAAGTCAGAATTATGAGATATAAACTCACAATATTTAGAAAAGTCAGAATTATGAGATATAAACTCAGAATATTGAGAAAAGTCAGAATTATGAGATATAAACTCACAATATTGAGAAAAGTCAGAATTATGAGATATAAACTCACAATATTTAGAAAAGTCAGAATTATGAGATATAAACTCAGAATATTGAGAAAAGTCAGAATTATGAGATATAAATTCACAATATTGAGAAAAGTCAGAATTATGAGATATAAAATCACAATATTGAAAAAAGTCAGAATTATGAGATATAAAATCACAATATTGAGAAAAGTCAGAATTATGAGATATAAATTCACAATATTGAGAAAAGTCAGAATTATGAGATATAAAATCACAATATTGAGAAAAGTCAGAATTATGAGATATAAAATCACAATCTTGAGAAAAGTCAGAATTATGAGATATAAACTCACAATATTGAGAAAAGTCAGAATTATGAGATATAAAAATAACAATATTGAGAAAAGTCAGAATTATGAGATATAAAATCACAATATTGAGAAAAGTCAGAATTATGAGATATAAAATCACAATATTGAGAAAAGTCAGAATTATGAGATATAAACTCACAATATTTAGAAAAGTCAGAATTATGAGATATAAAATCACAATATTGAGAAAAGTCAGAATTATGAGATATAAACTCACAATATTTAGAAAAGTCAGAATTATGAGATATAAACTCAGAATATTGAGAAAAGTCAGAATTATGAGATATAAACTCACAATATTTAGAAAAGTCAGAATTATGAGATATAAACTCAGAATATTGAGAAAAGTCAGAATTATGAGATATAAAATCACAATATTGAGAAAAGTCAGAATTATGAGATATAAACTCACAATATTGAGAAAAGTCAGAATTATGAGATATAAACTCACAATATTGAGAAAAGTCAGAATTATGAGATATAAACTCACAATATTTAGAAAATTCAGAATTATGAGATATAAAATCACAATATTGAGAAAAGTCAGAATTATGAGATATAAACTCACAATATTTAGAAAAGTCAGAATTATGAGATATAAAATCACAATATTGAGAAAAGTCAGAATTATGAGATCTAAACTCTCAATATTGAGAAAAGTCAGAATTATGAGATATAAACTCACAATATTTAGAAAAGTCAGAATTATGAGATATAAACTCACAATATTGAGAAAAGTCAGAATTATGAGATATAAACTCACAATATTTAGAAAAGTCAGAATTATGAGATATAAACTCACAATATTTAGAAAAGTCAGAATTATGAGATATAAAATCACAATATTGAGAAAAGTCAGAATTATGAGATATAAAATCACAATATTGAGAAAAGTCAGAATTATGAGATATAAACTCACAATATTGAGAAAAGTCAGAATTATGAGATATAAAATCACAATATTGAGAAAAGTCAGAATTATGAGATATAAAATCACAATATTGAGAAAAGTCAGAATTATGAGATATAAACTCACAATATTGAGAAAAGTCAGAATTATGAGATATAAAATCACAATATTGAGAAAAGTCAGAATTATGAGATATAAACTCACAATATTGAGAAAAGTCAGAATTATGAGATATAAACTCACAATATTGAGAAAAGTCAGAATTATGAGATATAAACTCACAATATTGAGAAAAGTCAGAATTATGAGATATAAACTCACAATATTTAGAAAAGTCAGAATTATGAGATATAAACTCACAATATTGAGAAAAGTCAGAATTATGAGATATAAAATCACAATATTGAGAAAAGTCAGAATTATGAGATATAAACTCACAATATTTAGAAAAGTCAGAATTATGAGATATAAACTCACAATATTGAGAAAAGTCAAAATTATGAGATATAAACTCACAATATTGAGAAAAGTCAGAATTATGAGATATAAAATCACAATATTGAGAAAAGTCAGAATTATGAGATATAAACTCACAATATTGAGAAAAGTCAGAATTATGAGATATAAAAATAACAATATTGAGAAAAGTCAGAATTATGAGATATAAAATCACAATATTGAGAAAAGTCAGAAATATGAGATATAAAATCACAATATTGAGAAAAGTCAGAATTATGAGATATAAACTCACAATATTGAGAAAAGTCAGAATTATGAGATATAAAATCACAATATTGAGAAAAGTCAGAATTATGAGATATAAACTCACAATATTTAGAAAAGTCAGAATTATGAGATATAAAATCACAATATTGAGAAAAGTCAGAATTATGAGATATAAACTCACAATATTGAGAAAAGTCAGAATTATGAGATATAAACTCAGAATATTGAGAAAAGTCAGAATTATGAGATATAAACTCACAATATTGAGAAAAGTCAGAATTATGAGATATAAACTCAGAATATTGAGAAAAGTCAGAATTATGAGATATAAACTCACAATATTGAGAAAAGTCAGAATTATGAGATATAAACTCACAATATTTAGAAAAGTCAGAATTATGAGATATAAACTCACAATATTGAGAAAAGTCAGAATTATGAGATATAAAATCACAATATTGAGAAAAGTCAGAATTATGAGATATAAACTCACAATATTGAGAAAAGTCAGAATTATGAGATATAAACTGACAATATTGAGAAAAGTCAGAATTATGAGATATAAACTCACAATATTTAGAAAAGTCAGAATTATGAGATATAAAATCACAATATTGAGAAAAGTCAGAATTATGAGATATAAACTCACAATATTTAGAAAAGTCAGAATTATGAGATAAAATCACAATATTGAGAAAAGTCAGAATTATGAGATATAAAATCACAATATTGAGAAAAGTCAGAATTATGAGATATAAACTCACAATATTTAGAAAAGTCAGAATTATGAGATATAAAATCACAATATTGAGAAAAGTCAGAATTATGAGATATAAACTCACAATATTGAGAAAAGTCAGAATTATGAGATATAAACTCACAATATTGAGAAAAGTCAGAATTATGAGATATAAACTCACAATATTGAGAAAAGTCAGAATTATGAGATATAAAATCACAATATTGAGAAAAGTCAGAATTATGAGATATAAACTCACAATATTTAGAAAAGTCAGAATTATGAGATATAAAATCACAATATTGAGAAAAGTCAGAATTATGAGATATAAACTCACAATATTGAGAAAAGTCAGAATTATGAGATATAAACTCACAATATTTAGAAAAGTCAGAATTATGAGATATAAAATCACAATATTGAGAAAAGTCAGAATTATGAGATATAAAATCACAATATTTAGAAAAGTCAGAATTATGAGATATAAAATCACAATATTGAGAAAAGTCAGAATTATGAGATATAAACTCACAATATTGAGAAAAGTCAAAATTATGAGATATAAACTCACAATATTGATAAAAGTCAGAATTATGAGATATAAACTCACAATATTGAGAAAAGTCAGAATTATGAGATATAAACTCACAATATTGAGAAAAGTCAGAATTATGAGATCTAAACTCTCAATATTGAGAAAAGTCAGAATTATGAGATATAAACTCACAATATTTAGAAAAGTCAGAATTATGAGATATAAACTCACAATATTGAGAAAAGTCAGAATTATGAGATATAAACTCACAATATTTAGAAAAGTCAGAATTATGAGATATAAACTCACAATATTGAGAAAAGTCAGAATTATGAGATATAAACTCACAATATTGAGAAAAGTCAGAATTATGAGATATAAAATCACAATATTGAGAAAAGTCAGAATTATGAGATATAAACTCACAATATTTAGAAAAGTCAGAATTATGAGATATAAAATCACAATATTGAGAAAAGTCAGAATTATGAGATATAAACTCACAATATTGAGAAAAGTCAAAATTATGAGATATAAACTCACAATATTGAGAAAAGTCAGAATTATGAGATATAAACTCACAATATTGAGAAAAGTCAGAATTATGAGATATAAAATCACAATATTGAGAAAAGTCAGAATTATGAGATATAAACTCACAATATTGAGAAAAGTCAGAATTATGAGATATAAAATCACAATATTGAGAAAAGTCAGAATTATGAGATATAAACTCACAATATTGAGAAAAGTCAGAATTATGAGATATAAAATCACAATATTGAGAAAAGTCAGAATTATGAGATATAAACTCACAATATTGAGAAAAGTCAGAATTATGAGATATAAACTCACAATATTGAGAAAAGTCAGAATTATGAGATATAAACTCTGAATATTGAGAAAAGTCAGAATTATGAGATATAAACTCACAATATTGAGAAAAGTCAGAATTATGAGATATAAACTCACAATATTGAGAAAAGTCAGAATTATGAGATATAAACTCACAATATTGAGAAAAGTCAGAATTATGAGATATAAACTCACAATATTGAGAAAAGTCAGAATTATGAGATATAAACTCACAATATTGAGAAAAGTCAGAATTATGAGATATAAACTCACAATATTTAGAAAAGTCAGAATTATGAGATATAAACTCACAATATTGAGAAAAGTCAGAATTATGAGATATAAACTCACAATATTGAGAAAAGTCAGAATTATGAGATATAAAATCACAATATTGAGAAAAGTCAGAATTATGAGATATAAACTCACAATATTTAGAAAAGTCAGAATTATGAGATATAAAATCACAATATTGAGAAAAGTCAGAATTATGAGATATAAACTCACAATATTGAGAAAAGTCAAAATTATGAGATATAAACTCACAATATTGAGAAAAGTCAGAATTATGAGATATAAACTCACAATATTGAGAAAAGTCAGAATTATGAGATATAAAATCACAATATTGAGAAAAGTCAGAATTATGAGATATAAACTCACAATATTGAGAAAAGTCAGAATTATGAGATATAAACTCACAATATTGAGAAAAGTCAGAATTATGAGATATAAACTCACAATATTGAGAAAAGTCAGAATTATGAGATATAAACTCACAATACTAATTTCACAAAAGTGCAAGAAAAAAAAAATTAGTATTGCAAGTTCATATCTCCCAATTCTGACTTTATAACTTGCAATTATGAGTTTAAATCTCGCAATTCTGAGAAAAAGAAGTCAGGATTGTGAAACACAAACAGAAAAAAAAAAATTATGAGAAAAAGTCACAGTGACGAGTGAATTATAAAATGACTCACAAAACATGAAAACAGTCGTGGATCATCAGGTCATGACAGGACAGTTCAGTTGACAGTTGGGCAATTTTTATATAAATTCAGTCATTTTGTCTTGTTCAGGACAGAACTAAATAAAAATAACAACATTTTTATGATCCTCTTAAATGTATTAAAATGTTGATGAAACTGAACTCCGCTTTTTCAGACGGTCAGAGTCAGAGAATCACCAATCGCTGTTTAAATGACATTAAAACTCAAAGTAATCACTTTGGTAATCTAAAACACTTTTCAGATGTAACTGTAATCTGATTACCACCCATTTAAAATGTAACTGTAATGAAATTTTGTATTTTAAATACGTAGCTAATGATACCCCAACCCTGGGTATCATTCATTTCTGTCGCACAGTTTAATACTTAGGGTTAGTGATCTGGAGTAACCCCTATCCCTAAGTATGAGCAATAGTAATAATGATGTTTGACTTAGCGGACAGCACTAATTAATACCATTGGCTTTCCTGGAACATTTTAAGAGCAGCAAACAGTCAATGGCTTTTGTCTCTCACTCCATTCAGTTATCAATACAAACTCTTTCTCACACACACACACACACTTCTCATTTCACACAAACACAAATGAAAGGCCCCTGCCCTCTCCAGCACTCGCCAATATGGCACATGTATAATTGCATTGTGCAACAGTGCGCACCTTAGAGGAAATAATTACCGCCATAAAAAGAGCAATTACTAACCTGGCAGAGAGCAGCCGTGGATTTTAATGCATCTGCTTGGTGACGACAGCTCATACAAATCTGTTTGTTTATTTGTCTGAGTTACAGCACTGACAGACATGAAAAAAAAAACAACACACCAAGCAGATGTACCAAATCAAACCAAATGTTTCAAGATGTGCAATGAAGGCACTTCTCACTCCACGTTTTGCTCATGCTCATAAAGATTATATTCCAGCGTCAAAAATAGAACTTGCGTACAATGGGTACTATCCATTTTCGATTGAGTTGAGGTCGTTCAATTCATCTCACTGTACTAAAGCTTCAACAAATTGGAAGTCATTGTCAGAGGGTAATTCGTTTTCATCTTAAAAACCCCAGCTCGTAATAAAGAATCATTTAAACGATATGAACGCACGACTGAATGGTTTCAGTAATTTGCATCACAAGCAGCGGCGCGGGCCTCGGGTGTCGTGACACAAGCAAATGAAAAGATGCATTAAAGAGTGTGGCAAGAGCTCCAGTGCCCATATCCGGTCATCGAAGTGCCCCGCCAAAAAAAAATGGGTACGTTTTTTGTTTTTTTGGTTTTTTTTTTTTTGGGGGGGGGGGGGGGAATTATATAGTAGATTCTCACTGTCAGAAAATTAATCACAATCTGCTAGATGTCTCCGTTTGAGGAAACGCTCATCAATCAAAGTCCTCTTCGCATTATGATGGCTGCAATATGACTCTGTGATTCGTACTCTTTTGAGGCTGAAAAATTAAATACTGATTGATTGTAAGAGGCAGTTATTAAAGGTCATCGTTTGTAATATTCTCAGGGAACATTAGCATGGTGTCGTCTTTCAGTCGGAATAACAATAGAGAAGCTGACAAGCTCGGAGAAGAACTATTCATTTATTAGGTTCCGCTGAGGAAAAGGATACACATACTTTTTACAGCCATGGATGGATTGTACAGATATGTTATTGCTAACCGATGTGTTAACTGTCTTGGATCTTATTAGTGTTGCTTTTGATACTATCGAGTCACAACATTCTTTTGAATAGACTTGAACAGTAGGGCATGGTTCAAATCATGCTTATCTGACTGGTATCAATTTGTAGCAGTAAACGAAGAGGTGTCGTATCGATCACAAGTTAAGAATGGAGTACTGCAAGGCTCAGTAATAGGACCGTTGCTTTTCACCCAGTATATTCTACCCTTGGAAGACGAAACATACCAATTCACAAAATTAACCAAATATATCGTTGATATTAAAAAAAATTGAATGACTAGTAGTTTCCATCTACTTAATTGTCATCAGTTAAGAACCTGAGTGATTTCATACCAATCTTTCATTTGAAAGCTACATTTGTAGCAACTATAAAACACATTTTCCATGTTTTTGTATATATATATATACACATACACACACACACACACACAGGTTTGTTTTGCTATCAAAGTAAGGACATTCCATTGGCGTAATGGTTTTTATACTGTACAAACTGTACATTCGCACCCCCTACTCCTAAACCTACCCATCACAGAAAACATTCTGCATTTTTACATTTTCAATAAAACATTCATGTTTACATCGTAATACCAATGTAAGACCCATGTCATCATACACATTTGCGTCCTCATAAATCACACACACACACATCACCCTAGTAACCAGGCGATTGCACTAAACACTCAGAACAATGTATAGTTTCATCATGGCTAGTTTTACACAGGCAAAGATAGTCCATTTAGATTTCAGAAAATATAAAAATCAAGGTTTAACTGTTCTTATGCTACATTTCTAACGCAGTATAATTTCATCTGTCTGGCGCTGTCTGAGTTGCGTTCACAGATCACTTTAAATTCACTGCAGCCTCTATCAAATCAAAGCAAACTCCGAAAAATGCCTTAGCACAAGCAACACTGTCAATGTAGATTACGCTGTTGATTGATGACTGTAAAATATGCTTACAAAACGTGTTACGGCCACGGTGTCAAAAAGAAAACCTGTGCTGTTGAAAGCACAGCTAGATGCAAAGAACACTTTCCCTATTACAGGGCAACGGCTGTCCATCACACAGCATTCAACGCGAACACCATTATAGTGTTGCCAGTGTGACTCAACTTGATCTGGCATGACTACTCATGCAACCAGCTACGTTTCAATATCATATATCACTCTCAGCCTAGTAAGCACCAGGGCGCTAATTTAATAGTTTAGATTTACTGCACTTTACATCAATTCCATAACCTTCCCATTTAATCTTTATTAACTATATAACATGGGAATAGCGACAGTAACTTCTTACGTCAAAATGCACATAGTGGGAGCTCTGACGTTTAGTTTGTAGAGACAATATTCAGTGTAATGGCTGCATCTGAAACCTCATTCTCTCTTGAGTAGGTACTAATTTTGAATAAGAAATTGCTTCACGACTACTAAAAAAGTAAGACTACATTCACCATGTCGTCATTATCATGTGACCTACCAGCGTTAGTTGAGTCGCTTCACTACCATTCACAAATCCTCTCCCGCGGCCTCATGGGATAGTAAAGTGTCCATCGTGAGCACACTTCTCAATCTCACCAGAAGTAGAAGTACTGTGAATTCGGACATACTTCTTTCGTCCCATACTATTTTTCTCTTGCTGTATATTCGGGAAGTATGCAATTTCGGATCCAGAGCGAGAAGCACTTTACAAATCCAATTGAAGGGGTCAAGGTTTGGCTAGTTAGTACGTTCTTAGATAAAATGAAAGAATAAAATGATTTATACATTTATATATATACACATTATAGCTGATTATATTTTTTCATTTCCTTTACCACAGCATTGCAATATCACATAAAAAGCAATTGCAATTACAATTCTGAATCGGCTCTGATAATTACGGATGCCTCAAACCCACTATAACAGAAACAGCTGTTCCTCAGTTTTCTTACAGGCTAAGGTCAAACTGCCACAGAAACAAACACACACAAACAAACAAATAAACCCGAAGCTACGCCCACGGTTGGCCACGGTACCCCAAGAGCCGGAGATCTGACAGATTGTACTCTGGGTTATGGAGCCATCAGCGTCTCTCGTACTGGCTGGTGTAAGTAACACAATCTGGTGTCTAATTTCCACCAGCTGTTCACCAAGCCACTGGAGAGGAGCGGGTAGCGACCAGGGCAAAACACCTTGATGATCCGCGGCCAAAGAAATGACAATGAATTTTTCATACTGAGCAGATCGCATTAAAGAGGGACATGAGAGCGCTTAGCAAGAGGAGGAGTGGAACCCAAACAGATGGATGGGGACAAATACACACAGCGATGTAAAGCAACTGCAGAGTAATGGCCCAACAACCATCCATAACACCCTATCAACTGTTTAGCAATGCACTTAAAACCATTCAGAACATCTCAAACTGCATAGCAACGCCCCAGCAACAAGATGGCAATGCACTTGAAATCATTCTGCATAATAATTTAACAACTGTATTTAAAAAAAAAGCCTGAGCAACCACACAAAACACCCAATCAGTTGCATAGCATACCATTCAGAACACTTCAGTAGCTGCATACCAACACCCTAGCAACTACCCATAACACCCTAGCAACTGGATGACAATGTTCTTGAAAACATTTAGAATAATTTAATACAAAAATTGCCCTAGCTACCACCCTGAACACCCTAGCAACTGGATGGCAATGCACTTAAAACCAGAACACTTCAGCAATCGCATAGCAACGCCCTAGCAACCACATTGCAAACATATAGGAATGTTTTTGAAACCACTCGGAACACATCAGCAACTACATTGCAATTTCCTAGCAAACACCTATAGCAACTGGATGGCAATGCGCTTAAAACCAGAACACATCAGCAATTGCATAGCAATGCCCTAGCAACCACCTATAACACTGTAACAACTCTACAGCAGTGCACTTATTCAGCACCTTTTAGCAACTGTATGTACCCAAGCAACTACCCATGACAAACTTGCAATCATACAGCAGTGCACTTCAGAACACTTCAGCACCTGCATAGCAATGCCCTAGCAACCACCCATAAAACCCTAGTAACCATATACCAGTGCACTTAAAACACCCTTGCAACCGAATGGACTAAAAACCATTCAGAACACTTCAGCAACTGCATAGCAACACCCTAGCAACCGTATGGACAAAAAACCACTCAGAACACTTCAGCACCTGTATAGCAATGCCCTAGCAACCACCCATAAAACCCTAGTAACCATATAGCAATGCACTTAAAACACCCTTGCAACTGAATGGATTTAAAACAATTCAGAACACTTCAGCAACTGCATAGCAACACCCTAGCAACAGTATGGACAAAAAACCACTCAGAACACTTCAGCACCTGTATAGCAATGCCCTAGCAACCACCCATAAAATCCTAGTGACCATATAGCAATGCACTTAAAACACCCTTGCAACCGAATGGACTTAAAACAATTCAGAACACTTCAGCAACTGCATAGCAACACCCTAGCAACCGTATGGACAAAAAACCACTCAGAACACTTCAGCACCTGTATAGCAATGCCCTAGCAACCACCCATAAAACCCTAGTAACCATATAGCAATGCACTTAAAACACCCTAGCAACCGAATGGACTTAAAACAATTCAGAACGCTTCAGCAACTGCATAGCAACACCCTAGCAACCGTATGGACAAAAAACCACTCAGAACACTTCAGCACCTGTATAGCAACACCCTAGCAACCGTATGGACAAAAAACCACTTAGAACACTTCAGCACCTGTATAGCAATGCCCTAGTAACCACCCATAAAACCCTAGTAACCATATAGCAATGCACTTAAAACACCCTAGCAACCGAATGGACTTAAAACAATTCAGAACGATTCAGCAACTGCATAGCAACACCCTAGCAACCGTAATGGACAAAAAACCACTCAGAACACTTCAGCACCTGTATAGCAATGCCCTAGCAACCACCCATAAAACCCTAGTAACCATATAGCAATGCACTTAAAACACCCTAGCAACCGTATAGACAAAAAAAACACTCCCAACACTTCTGCACCTGTATAACAATGCCCTAGCAACCACCCATAAAACCCTCGTAACCATATAGCAATGCGCTTAAAACACCCTTGCAACCAAATGGACAAAAAAACACTCCCAACACTACTGCACCTGTATAGCAATGCCCTAGCAACCACCCATAAAACCCTAGTAACCATATAGCAATGCACTTAAAACACCCTAGCAACCGTATAGACAAAAAAACACTCCCAACACTACTGCACCTGTATAGCAATGCCCTAGCAACCACCCATAAAACCCTCGTAACCATATAGCAATGCTTGCAACCGAATGGACTTAGAACAATTCAGAATACTTCAGCAACTGCACAGCAACACCCTAGCAACTGTATGGACAAAAAAACACTCAGAGTAGTTCAGCAACTGCATAGCAACATCCTAGCAACCTAACACATAGCAAAGTGACAGTGGGTTTTTAAAGGGCAAGTGCTACTAAAATTTTAAGAAAATATAAAAATGTACAAATATTTGCAACTGCATTTGGTACTGCAAGTATAGTAATTCAATGTAGCAGCTTTGATACAAATATATGGTTTCTTTCTCCCTCTATTCTCTAAGTGCTGGCATGTTAAATGCTGATTGAAAAAGTCAAACGCCATTTGAATACCGCAGGCTGCAAATTCAGTAACAGTCTGAGTGATTACTTGCAGAATTGCAGAAGGAGGAAATTGTTTAATGCGTGAGCAACAGTGTAAATTCATAATGAAGCTGTGTGGGTGCATGCCCTTAAACACGAAGGAAATGGAATACTAGACAGAACGTGCTCGATGAAGCTAATCTGAATGTGATATTAGAATGGCAGGATGCATACTAAAAGGAAAATCCTATTGCGTGTGGCGTACCCTAGTGAGTGTGTTTGTGTGGTTTGGTCCCTAGTTAAGTGCATTTCCAGGGGTAAATTGAGTGTATGACACTGTATAATTCACTCACTGAGCGGTGGGCCGCCTGCTTGGTCACACCAATTCAGTGAAACAGTGACTGCACAAAATCCATTCCATTAAATTTTCAGTTTGTACAGCAACACATCCCATTAGACCACATCGCTCACCAACAGTGACAAAATGCACTTATAGGAACATTAACATCACAGTGTCCATAAATTACATGATATACATTAACAAAATAACACTGTAATTGCGCAGTATGAATGTGCAATACTATTCAAAGCTGGTCCACAAAATTATTACATATAACTTTGAAATCAGATGGAAAATTAGTGCAGGAAGTCTATATTAAATGGTTATTGTGGTTTTAAGTCCATATTTGGTAGATCTGAGCTGGCTATCTATACATTATTATAGATAAAATTCACTTTAAACAGATTTAATAATATTAAACAAATGTAGTATTTAAGGAAAGAAAGATGCTTTTTTTAGCCATTCTTGTTATTCGTATGACAAAAATGCTGTATATGAATGGTGTACAGTATTAGTATTAAAAAAGAATACATTGAAGCGATAATTATTTTCATAAGGCTGATCATTTATACATAAATTATATTTAAAAAAAATCAATATTGTTTGTCACAAATATTGAAAACTGAAATAAAATGACTAAAATCCATAGCTTTTTTAAATGTCAATGATGATGTGAATTTATTTCAAATTTAAAAGTTTATTTAAATTAATTTAAAGTGAAAAAAATATATAATAGAGGTGAGAGCTATATGTGTGTGTATATATATATATATATATATATATATATATATATATATATATATATATATATATAGCTCTCACCTCTATTATATATTTTTTCACTTTTATATATATTTATATTTATATTTTTATATATATATAGACACATACTGTATTTCAACATAAATGATTTAGTTTATCTAAAGTAGTAATATGGAAAAGTTAGTCAGTAGAATATATATATATTTTATGATATAGATATATATACATACAGTATACATATTCTACTGACTAACTTTTCCATATTACTACTGGAGTACTTATCAAACAACATAATCAGACCATTATGTCCATCCATGTACCAAATGAGGTCAGAAAAACAATAAAAGTCATTTAAGAAAATTTACGGGGAAAGATAAACCAAATCGTTCATGTTGAAATCAAATAAATAGCAATTCAATACATTTGAATTGAGTACATTTGCAGAGCCATAAACACCACATTAAACAGTCTGCCGTTATTGATTGCGCTGGATATTTTCTCATCAATATTGTGAATGATTCTGGATGATTGGTGAGGGGATAAGGGGATACATGGGTCAAAGGTCACCATTAAGAGCCACTCACACAAGTGACAGTGGGACGCCACCTACAAACGATCTCTCAAACATAAAAACTGTGCTATCGCTTCACACGTCATTAAACTACACCGTGGTTTGTTGGAGCTGATATCGATTTTGCAAAGGCTACTTGGGCAAAGCAGGAGACTGATACTCTATATCACTCTAAATCACGGGGTGAGCCGGACGCTTATGAAAATAGCACCATTTCCCAGGATTATTAGAGCTGTAGTGCTCTGGTTGATATGTGTGGCAGAGAGCAGAGCGATGTGTTTCCGAAACTCTTCAACAAGAAAAACAATCGAGCTAGTAGTAAAACAAGGGTGATTAGGCAGCTGCTTGTTGATTATGTTAAAAAAAAAATCTTTCACAAGCAGTACACAGACATAAAGACACAGAAAGATCTTTTTGAGCATCAGTGACTGTGTGCACCTTTTGTAACAGCTGTGTTTGAGTCCCTCAGTTGTCAAAAGATGAATCTCAAAATCATTCAAATCATATTAGTATAAAGTATTAATAATGTAAAGTATTAAGAATGAAGTGAATGCAAATTTATGAACGGGTTCATTTTTATAAATTCAGCTATTATTTTGTCTTGTGGACTATATTTAAACATCTGTTATGTGAAATGTCTTCTTCAAAACAGTGGTAATTAAAAAACAACATGCCATTTTTATGATTCCTCCAGATATATATATATATATATAGGGTGAATTCAGGCTGCAAGGGAAACTTTTTCCAAGTCATCTTAGAAAATATGTAAAAAAAAAAATTTTTGCATTTTATTATTTATCCATAAATCCATAAATATACAACACAAACACACACACACACACACACATATATATATATATATATATTAAATAATAATAATATATTAAATAATATATATTATGCATATATATATACATAATATATACATTTTTTTATTTTATCTTTATGATATGTGGCAATATTTTAGCTCATGATTCCAGTTTTAACTTGATTACTTGAATCAGTTCTAGATCAAGAGTTCTCGACTTGGTTTAAGATCTATATTTTGTTTTTTTGATTAAACATAAATGACCTTAAAACAAATATAACCTTAAAAATGAAATATTAAATTGCACTGAAACCATAATCTACAATCATATTAAAAATGGTTAACAAAACATGCTAAATCGGAAAACTTTGGTTTCTAAATGGACAATTGGCTTCCAAATTAAACAATGGGAATCAAAAGAAATGTTCATGGCAGCCGATAATAATCCGCAGCACAAAACACATTAAACCAGATGAATTTGCAGCAACTCTGAAAGGACGCACGGGCTTTGACATCAGCAACAAAATATATGGGAAACCTATATATTGTGCCATTCAAAACTGCATGCGTTTAGTTGCATTTTATTATTTGCATTTAATATTGTTGACCTGCAACCCGAGGGTAACGACCCTGTCGACCCAGCAGTTATATAGATCACCAGACCAAAGCCACTTGAAGACAAACTTGCACGGTTAGCAAAAAAAAAAAAAAAACGTAACGCCTGCCAACGCTGAGGTCTGCAGAGAAAGACACGTTTTTTTAATGGATGTCAATGAAGGTGAGTCTTCTAATATAGTATCCGCAAACAATGACTGACTGACTCTAAACGAAATTAAATGACAACAAGCCTTTAACGTCATTGGTTATCGAGGCACATGTGAGCCGTTACGTTTCCTCCAACGGTAGAGCCACGGACCCTCGTATCTCCCAATAATAAGACCGTCTCTGACCTGACATGACATTATACTCCCTTACAAGCCCTTCTGAATGCAGTCTGATAAGTCAGCAAGGCAGCTGCTTTCGGTTTTGAGTCTCTGGTACACACCAAAAAGCTTTGTGTGTGGGCAGGTGCACCAGTGGACAAATGAGACACGCTCTATCATCGAGTTTCAAGAACACTTTCACAAAAAGACATCTCTCTGGAGCATATGCCCGGATCCGGTTGCGGCAGATGGATTTACGTGTTTGTTAGCTGACTAATGTCGTGGCGGAGGCTGTATTGTTTGGTGCTGAGGGTCTAATGACAGGTAATTTGTCACACGCTGACTGAAACTGTCAACCGCGGTCAGGTAGAACGCTGTCATGGGGACAACGTTCTTTTTCACCATGGTTACCACTCCCCTGAGCGAATAACACGGTGGTCTCGCAACAGAAAGTGTTCTCAAATGCTTCAGCAAATTGGTCAAAAGTCAGATTTGATGTCTATATTCACTAGCATAATGATGAACCACAATCTATAACCTGACATTGTAAGTCTTGAAGATAACATACAAATACTAGTTGAACACAAAACAAAAAGGATTCAACTATGAGCAAAAGGAAAATGTACACTGATATGAGAATATTGATTATCAATTCTTCTAAAAAATAGTATGCCTAACCAGGCATTATTTGTCTAGTCAAACTGAGAGTGAAAATATGAAAATAATGTGCAGCTCAACACAAATCGCAGCCAGTCAAAACATATTAACATATCTGAATTTTGGACCAATGAGGTTTCACTGTGGGCGGGGCCACCCTCGCGGACTCTGTGTGATGTCTTTGTTTAGGAGCAAAACTGATGCAGAAGCAATATTGATAACAATATGGGAAATAATTCATTATAATTTAATAATATTGGCAAGAATATTGAGCATTTACGATCATGACAGAACAATAAACCAAACTTCGATGCAACATATTACATGCTAAGCTAATCGTAAAATCGGTGATAGAAAGTTTACCATGTCAAATGCTAAATGTGTTAGGACTTATGAGAATGCCGTTTAGTGACTGGTTCGTAAACTTGACTGTGACGAGCAGGGCGGGGGAGAGCCGTGAGGGAACGGCGCGAGCGTCAGCTGCGCACTACACCGGTCTCGTTTCTCTCACGGAGGAGCTCCGGAAGAATAAAAGAGGAGCGACGACAGTGAAGGACGAGAGAGGACCAGACCTGGACTTTATGTTGTGTTTTATTTTGTTCACCTTTTACTTTCGTTTTATTGTTTGTTTATTTATTTGATTAAAGTTACGTTGAATGTTCGCCGGTTCCCGCCTCCTTCTTCCCGTTCTTAAGAACTGTGTTACATTGACCAATCCGAACAAACCAATTCACTAAAGCCAAATGAGAATTTTCAACGGAAAAGACTCGGAATGATATTTTAATGAATCTTCATTTAATTAGTTAATTAATTAATATAACAACTTAACATTAAATTTAACATTGCACGTTAACAATTTTGTCTTGCCATCAGAAAATTGTATTACAATAAGTATCAGCAGAACATCAACCTCAACTATTGAAATCAAGCAGTACCATAAACATCCAAAATCCAGCTGTTCCTCACACACAGGGGTCATTTTGAGCAGATAAAGGGCTCCGTGAATGTTTCCACGGGAACATTTCAATCACGGCCTCAACTCCGACTGTGGTTTCCCAAGCATGTTAATCCTGACTCTGATTTGCGAGATGTTTGGTATCAAACTGAGACAGTAATTAAAAGGGAATGAGTTTAATTGTGTGGAAATGGAGTCACACCTAGTCTGTTCTGAAATATATCACTGCCAGAAATGATGTAGGTCTATCCGTAATTCAGAGCGACAGGTGTGTGTGAAAGACAGGGAGCGAGACCTGACCCAGCCTGACTTCTGTCTCTATACAGTACTGTGTGTATATACACTATGGTTCAATTTTCTTTTCAGCAATTCACTTCAAAAATATGAAGCTGCACAACTCTTTTCAACATTGATAATGAGAAGAAATCTTTCTTGAGCAGGAAATCAGCATATTAGAATGATTTCTGAAGGATCATGTGACACTGAAGACTGGAGTAATGATGCTGAAAATCACGGGAATAAATTACATTTAAAATATATTCAAGTAGACAGCGGTTCTTTGCAATTGACCCTTCGCCGGCAGTTTGATTGACAGATGATCTGACCAATCATAACCCATTTTGTCCGACAAAGCAGTCAGGGGAGTTAGTAGATTAAGGTTGGTGAACTTGAACTTGAAAAATTGTGTGTCCTCACGTCTTTTGAAACAACATTCCTTCTGATGTTCATTCATGTTTATTTGATGCTATAAATGAACTAGTATGAAGAGACGATCGGTTCACGACACATTAAAGAGACACTAGACGCTATTTATTGATTAAACTTCTTTAAAAAATTACGATATATTAAATATGAAACTGTTTCATACGTCTGTTGTGTTGTCAGTGTCCTCTTTGGTCCGCGATGTATTTTTCACTCCGTGAGAACATGATGTGTGGCGTGAGAGCGCATCGGACATAGCAACAGTAACTAAAGGGGGCGGGTCTTTGTGAAGGGTCAGTTGTACCTATATTTTACAATATTAGTTTTTACTGTACTTTTGGTCAAATAAATACAGCCTTGTTGAGCAGAAAAGACTCCACTCCAAAATCGTATCCTATAATGGCAGAGCAGCCAAAATAAATGCTATATTCTGGGCTCCATCATAAGAAAATGTATATATTCTAACTTTCTATATAGCACACTTTCTTGTTTTTAAATGAAACTTCTGAACAAATACACAACAAAAGCTCAGAACAGGTGTCCTCAGACCTGAAACCATCAATCTAGGAAATAGGAAACGAAATAATGTCTCATTTCAATTGAGATTCTCCAGTGGGAGTGTTCATAATGGAATTTTAAAAGGCGAAATGAAAAGAGGCCGATGAATGACAAGGATAATCTCTATTGTCGATGCTTGTTGGCTGTATGGTTGGTTTCTCTTGTGTAAAGACATGACATGACCATCTGTCTCCTTACAGTGAACTCTGTACTGTAGATAATGAGAGTTAGCCATGCAGTCAGAGATTATCAATCTGTGTTATATTAAGTCATTCCACATCATCTGAACCTCTGCTGGGATGTGCTGCATGGGTGAGATGGATTTACAAAAACAACTAATGATAATTCATGCATGATATTAACATGGGAGGCCTACTGCAGAGTATTTACAGTGTTGGGGAGTTGCTAACAACGAGTAGCGACGCTACTAACTTAACTAAATTTTTCAGTAGCTTGACAGTTGCAGTTGCTTTTAAAACAGTGTAGCTTTTCTATTAGCCAACTACTTTTTCCATCAAGTAACAGTGTAGCACAACCAAAAGCTACATTCTTATTTTTTTGTTTGTTTTGAGGAACATGCTGTCTATTGAAGTAGCAGTGTATGGAAGCTTGTTTCCGCCACTGAATTAAAAAAATAAAGGTAATTGCGACTAAATAGACTCTGACTATTTATCTCGCAATTCTGAGAAAACTCGCAATTTCGAGTTATAAAGTCGGAAATGTGCAATATAAAGTGGTAATTGCAAGTTATAAAGTCAGAACTGCGAGTTAAAAAGTGCAAAATTTCTTAGAATTGTTCGTCACAATTCTGACTTTATAACGAAATTGTGAGCTATAAAGTCAGAATTGCTTGATTTAAACCGGCAATTGCAAGAAAAAAGTCAGAATTGCGAGTTTCTTGAAATTGTATGTTTATATCTCGCAATTCTGTAGCAAAGAAGTCAGATTTGCGAGATGTAAACTCACAATTCTGGGAAAAAAGTCGAAATGGCAGTGCCTTCTTACTAGATCACGCACTAAAATTGTGCATTATCGCCATCTAATGTTGTATAACACCTCTTGCAGCTTTACGGTTCGCTGGGAAGAAACGATTACGTAAAGGACTAGTGGTTTGATATTTCACATGAATCAACGAGTAAAGGTTACACTTTTTATGTAATCTATGCGAACCAAAGATGAAACGCTGTCTGCGTCGAAGACTTCAAGCACAAATTTAAGTTATCCTGCATTTTTGCACTCTATACCAAATGTCTCTTTCTCTTTTAATAACAATGATGAATCCAATTAATTACATAGTGTAATGAATCCGCTCCGTTATGTTCCATCCACCTGCCACCAGAGGTCGCCCGCTCACATCATGGACTCCATACACCACACTACATTTCCCATAAGCCCCTCACCCAGCCACTGATCACTCTGCCAGCTGTACTCGTTATCCTTCACACCTGGTTCCTATCTCGCCACTATTAAAGCACCACTTTCACTCACCCACCTTGCGAGGTATTGTTTCCTGTTCCGGTACAACTCTGAGCGTCTTTCCCGTGTCTGGCTTCCTGTTATTGCCCTGATTTGGATTTACTGAGTATGACCCTTGCTGCCTGCCTTTTGACCTGTTTGCCTGGATTACTGTTTATGATTCTGCCTTCCCTCCGACATCTGTTTGCTACCGTTTGACCCTGCCTGTAACACTACTCTGTGCTTAAATAAAAGCCTGCATTTGGATCTTCTCCGTTGACTCGTCATTGCACATAGAGTAATCTGTCCCGCCACAAAAATAAAATATCGCTAACATTGTGTTTTCCACCATTGCTTTGGTAAAGCATGTCAATCGAACGGAAAACGAATTTGCGATATAAGCCAGTGCGCTTATCAGACGTCAACTATACATACAGTCACAACTAAGCTATGATTTATTTAAATAGGTATATAGCTTAGTTTATTGCCAACTTTTTTTGTCTAATCCCCAACATCCAATTTATGTTTTGCAATGATGTTACATTTGTTGCAATTTTGCACTAGTTTGAGACATATATATTTGAGCATTGTGTGTATAGTCTATTTTTGGATAGTTTACAAAATAAAACAATAGGCTACTCTTTGAAATCACAATTGTATTGACCTAATTTTACTCATAAATTCTTTGAAACAAAATTTGTTCTGTCATACCATAGTATGTTTTAAAGTACCATAGTATTGCCATCTGATGGGCAATGAAAAGCCATATTACAGTATTTACACTACATGGTAATCAAAAGGACTATTAACATGGTACATGTCAAAAGATTGAAAGTATAAAGAGCATATGCATAAGCGACGCTTTGTGTGTATATGTACTGGCATTGCTCTGCTCTCAGATGGACGGACCAGTGTCATTAGTCACAGCCCTCTCCCGCTCATTAACTCGGTCGGTCGCTATGGCAGCCACACAAAGGCCGTCCCCTCCCTGCCTGCACATGGAAGGTGACAGGCCAATTAGAACAGGGCACACTGACACACTGTGATTACCTCTCCGCAAGCCGAGGAGAAACCGACTGCGCAAAACAGGGGTGGCACAAGGTAAGAGGAAGAGGTGGAGGCCATGCAAGACTGGACACATGTCATATAACACATAAGCTCCACTCCAATCTCTAGCGAGCAGCATGTCTACCTACACTGTATTATAAGGCATCATAGGATTGCTCACCATAATCCCTAATATTTAGGTATATATTTAGGTATATCGGTATATTATGGTATTATGGTAGGTATTTTGTTGGTCACAGAGCTTATTTACTGCAATAATCAAAAAGCCAGTGGAAAATCCAAGCAAGGTGATGTCAACTTCCGGGTTAACCTACAAATATGTCATTACCGCAGCGCTCCATTAGCGAAGACAAGTGCATAGAGAGAGTGCATAGCAAATAGCGCAGTTAAAACATTTTTACGTGTGAGAATATATTTCATTCAGTACCTAGAAGCATTTATAAAAATTTGCTCACCCTAATTAAAAATGATCTTTTTTCACTCAATGCTGTGTATTTTTGATCACCTAGACTACATAATAAGTGATGCAATTTATTAATAATGCAAATTATTCTAATGCATCCCAGACAAAAGCGAAGCACTACCTTCTCAACTATAATTAAACCATTGCCATATTAAAAGGGTTTTAAAAAAAGTGGCTTTCAAAAAAAATAGCAATTAAAAGACAACCGTCTGATTGGAAACTTAAGTTTATGCAAATGCATGCACTCTTAATGCAAATTCATCAATCAAAGTTATGCATTAATGGTGCAATTAAAACAAGTATATTTGACTTTTTCACGCTGATCAACATACAATAATACCCATAGTTTTCACTAGACACACGACTAGCACAGAGACCCTGAGGGCAAAACATCCAACGGCAGCACAGGCGTGTTTACTGCCCATCTGTTTCACGCCACAGATATTTAGATCCCCTCTCTAAAGAAAAACATTTATATGTGAGTTTTGGGCACTTGCAATCCATATGCAGCCTTTCTATCACTAAAAACAGCGGGACATTCTAAAACGATGAGCGTATTGAAAGATCAAATTCAGTATACACCTTATTACATATTGCATACTACACTCACCTAAAGGATTGTTAGGAACATCATACTAATACTGAGTTTGACCCCCTTTCGCCTTCAGAACTGCCTTGATTCTACGTGGCATTGATTCAACAAGGTGCTGAAAGCATTCTTTAGAAATGTTGGCCCATATTGATAGGATAGCATCATGCAGTTGATGGAGATTTGTGGGATGCACATCCAGGGCACGAAGCTCCCGTTCCACCACATCCCAAAGATGCTCTATTGGGTTGAGATCTGGTGACTGTGGGGCCATTTTAGTACAGTGAACTCATTGTCATGTTCAAGAAACCAATTTGAAATTATTCGAGCTTTGTGACAGGGTGCATTATCCTGCTGGAAGTAGCCATCAGAGGATGGGTACATGGTGGTCATGAAGGGATGGACATGGTCAGAAACAATGCTCAGGTAGGCCGTGGCATTTAAACGATGCCTAGTTGGCATTAAGGGGACTAAAGTGTGCCAAGAAAACACCCCACACACCATTACACCACCACCACCAGCCTGCACAGGCATGATGGATCCATGTTCTCATTCTGTTTACGCCAAATTCTGACTCTACCATCTGAATGTCTCAACAGAAATCCAGACTCATCAGACCAGGCAACATTTTTCCAGTCTTCAACTGTCCAATTTCAGTGAGCTCGTGCAAATTGTAGCCTCTGTTTCCTATTTGTAGTGGAGATGAGTGGTACCCGGTGGGGTCTTCTGCTGTTGGAGCCCATCCGCCTCAAGGTTGAGCGTGTTGTGGCTTCACAAATGCTTTGCTGCATACCTCGGTTGTAACGAGTGTTTATTTCAGTCAAAGTTGCTCTTCTATCAGCTTGAATCAGTCGGCCCATTCTCCTCTGACCTCTAGCATCAACAAGGCATTTTCACCCACAGGAATGCCGCATACTGGATGTTTTTCCCTTTTCACACCATTCTTTGTAAACCCTAGAAATGGTTGTGTGCGAAAATCCCAGTAACTGAGCAGATTGTGAAATACTCAGGGTGGCCCGTCTGGCACCAACAACCATGCCACGCTCAAAATGGCTTAAATCACCTTTCTTTCCCATTCTGACTTTCAGTTTGGAGTTCAGGAGTCTTGACCAGGACCACACCCCTAAATGCATTGAAGCAACTGCCATGTGATTGGTTGATTAGATAATTGCATTAATGAGAAATTGAACAGGTGTTCCTAACAATCCTTTAGCTGAGTGTAAATACATGAGTGCATCATGCTAAATTGCACATTCTGTGGAAAAGTGTACATGCATTTACAGTATTATTAAGACATATACTGAATTTGGCTTGTCTTAAGCGACAAGAAGCATTTACTTCATTATGGTTTTCTACAGGAGAATGCTTAATGTACAATTTAGTGCATTGCATTCATATTCTGTTGCTGTATATAGTGTACATATACTGAATTTGGTCTTTAATATCACTGTCTTAGTACATTACTTAGTGCAAACTTGGTTAAAATAACAGGCAGGCAGAGCGGAAAGTCTTGTTTTGCCTTACTGGAACAAACTAAAATAAAATAAAATTCAAGTGGTGTTAATTCAGCGTCGAATGAACAGAATCCATGAGTCAACACTACAATTCTACACCGTTAAGCTATTAGTGCCCAACACGGGGTTTGAATCTACAACCTTTTAGTTTCTAGATAATTAAACAGGCTTCACCACCCCATTAAAAAAAGTGTCTACTGCACTCGTGAGCTTCATGGCTGCGTTCGAAGTCTCATACTTCTCATACTACATACATAGTAGGCGAAAAAACAGTATGGGACAAAAGTATTCACGGTACTCATGAAAGAGCAGCACCTTCTCCTTCTGGTGAGATTCTGAAGAGAGCATACGATGGACACTTTACAATCCCATGAGGCCACAAGAGAGGATTTGTGAATGCCAGTGAGGCGACGCAACTGATGCTGCTAGGTCACATGACTATGACAACATGACAGAATTTCATTCATACAACACATACTTTTTTAACACTTGCAAAGTAAGTACTTATTCAAAGCGAGCACGTACACAAGACAGTATGCAATTTCAGACGCAGCCCATCTGTAGCAACCAAGTATGTATTTGTAGTAGTACACTTGTTGCATTTAATCATCAATTGTAGCAGACGCTTTTATCCAAAGTGAGGAAAACAAACAAGCCATTCGTCATGAAATGGACAGGAAGTGCTCAGAACACAAGTTTCAGACATTGCTCAGAGTAGTAAAAGCTAGAATAGGGAGGGAAGGTAATCTTAGGTTAGCACAAACATGATTAGACGTGGTGTATTTTCAATTGTATCTTTTCCACTTGGCATTTAAGGTCTAGCTTAGTACTGTAAATTCTCAACGACCTGTCTGGATAATAACCGTAAATTAATTTTTTTATTATTGGTAAAAACAAGAATATAAAAGAGGGAGACAGGAGCGCATGAGCCTGTAATGGTCTCAGTGTCTCGCTTTCATGTGCTAATATTCAGACTGCCCGTCTGCACACTAAATGACTAAAGAGGGTGAGAAATGAGATATGGAGAGTTATTGGAGTTCAAAGTGATGAGCATGCTTGCATTATGATAGCATTAGTTGTCAGCTATAATCTACCTTACTCACTGCTGCTGTCCCGGTGCATCTAGTTCATCATCCCAGTGCAAATGGATGTTGTGTTTTGATCTCCCGAGCACAAAGGCGGCCTACAGGTCAACGCCTGAATCAAATCAACCAGTAATTATGGTAATAAGTAAGACATTTATATCAAATACGCTATTACAAGAGTGACCCCAATTTGGACTTTGAATAAAATTAAATAAAACTTTAAAAAGTGACATTTTGTTTATCTATCGACTACTTTCAGATTCATGCTATCATTGACGTTTTTGAAAAAAGTCTCTTCTGCTCACCAAGTGTTAGAGTTCATGTTCTGTTTATCTGTTCCCCAGTCTTGTCATCTGTCACATGTTCCTTGTTTTGATTTCCAGTCCTGTCATTTTCACGTGGTCTTTGTTTTCAGTCGGTCATGTGTCCCATTATTAGTTCATTATCATCAGCTGTTTGTTATTATTAGTCATCATCGTCACCTGTGTCCTCGTCATTTGTGTCTGGTTATATTCCCTGTGTTTCCCTCACCCATGGTCGGTTATTGTTTGTATTTGGACGTGTTTGATGTGTTCCCGTTTTTTCCTGGTTTTCTCAATAAAAGAGATATTCTGTTCATCCTTCGTGAGTTTCCACAGTTACACGTCACGTAACACCAAGACAGAAAAAAGGGTTTTATTTTTAATACGACTGCTGGTTGAAATAGCTGTTTTCTATTTGAATATATTGCAAAATAATTTATTCCTGTGATCAAAGCTGAATTTTCAGACTTCAGAGTCACATGATCCTTCAGAAAGCATTCTAATATGCTGATTTGCTGCTCGAGAAACATTTCTGATTATTATGTATCTGTGCTTCTTTATATTTTGTGGAAATCTTGTTGCATTTTTTTTTTTCAGAATTATTTGATGAATAGAAAGTTCAAAGTTATATCATTTATTTGAAATGGGAATCTTTTGTAACATTGTAACATCTTTACTGACACTTTTGAACAATTTAATCCTGAATAGTTTCATACTGAACCAAAACTTTGAACCTTTTCAAACCAACAAGCTTTGAAAAATGGTCTGGCAACTACTGAAGGTCACAATAAAACAAACATAAAGACTATAAATAAAATATCTGTGTCATCTATACACATTTCTGACATAATATGCAAAAGAATTATGAATAATTTGCATATTTTAGCACTTTTAATGAGAAAGGTCACAAAAAATCTTGATTGAATTACTGAATTACCTGCAGTTCTTCCATGTCGTTGCTAAATAACACTGTGTAAAATGCCAGTGAAAGCAAATAGAAATATTATTTACAGTATTACTCCATATACCGTCACACATATCCCAAGATTATTTACATTAGCACTCGGTCTAATCTCTGATAACCCCATTACACAGATCAATAGCAGCCTGAGAGCGCTGGAATACATACTGATGCACTTTGACCTTGAGAAAGCTATCGAGTCAGTGTTTCACAGAGTTAGCGAGTTCATTTTATAGAGGAAACCGTGCTGCCTGTTAGTGATGCAGATGACCTTATCCGCCCGACTCGGCATTTCCCAGGGAACCTTTAGTTAGTGGAATCAAAAAAGACAACACTCTACACACAAACGGGCCAATTCCCGGCCTCTCATCGGCCCTAAAACCCCAGAAGAAATCTCACTGCTCGCTTCTCTGCCGAAGCTCATCTCGTCTCGCTGGCTGTCAGGATGAGTACATTATGGATCAGACCAAGCAAAAAAAATTGTATAATGCATACATGTATCCATGTTTAAATATAGGATTTCATTTTAACTTAGAGTTACTTTGTTATTTACTTAAGGCCCGTTCACACGTAAATAAAAAAAGATATACTTCTAAACATCATTCTAAATATAAAAAGAATAGCCGAGTCACAGAGGAACGATGTCATTGGAATCACTCACTGACAGCCAATTAGAATCCATCCTGCTCTAACGAGCTCGAGCATTTAAAACTGCAGCGCGTGTTTAGAACAAACAGAATATCATCTGCGGATGTGCACGCTGATATAGTTTTCGTTCTTGGCGTGAACGGGCCTTTAGTTATAATTAATAACATGATTACTCAAATTATTTGTGTGTCACATGAATATCCAGCATCATCTCAACTCAGATTTATCCTCATCATGGAATAAAAACAATAAAAATAACAAACATCATTGCATGTTTTTGAAAGTTTAAAAAAATTACCAGATATATCTATGTGGAACCATCACCAGCTGAAATGCCCGTTAGTTCCCCTAGAGGGCACTTCAGCAAGGACTATGCACCACACACTCACTCTCAAACCCGGACTACATTTCCCAGAATCCCCGCACCTGTCACTGATCACCGCTTCAGCTGATTCTCATTATCCCACCATATTTAAGTCCAGCGCACACACACTTATTTGCTAGGTCTTGTTAATCCCTGTATAACATTTCCGAGTGTCCACTCCCGTCTTGTTTCCCTGTTTCTTTGTCTTTTGATATTTATCTGCCTGCCTTTTGACCTATTGCCTGGATTATTACTACGAGCCTGCCTGTTCCCTGCCACTTCTGTTTGCTGTCTGATTGAGCATTGCCTGTTTGACCACGTTTTGTTAACAGAGCTCGCACTTGGATCTCACCCCGCTGACTTTTTAAAAAAATATGAAATCTGAAATTTAATATAACAATTTTTTACAAAAAAAAATTTAACAAAAACAATTGAAGCAATGTTGACTTAAGAAATATTTGACAGCTCCATTATTTTAATTTCATATATATTAATATTTAGCTTCAAAAAAGTTGGTTCAACAATATTTCCGATTTTGTCATGGTATCAAAATTGCTTTTGAGAATAGTGAAAATCAATATTAGACCCCTAATATTGATACTGTACAGATCATCAACAAAACACTAAAAAATAATGGCCCAGCCCTAGACGACACTAACAGAATATGGCTAGCCTTATATCGCACAGAGCACCGTGTGCAACCCCAACACAGGTGGGATAGCTCATTTTCACAAGGTACATCTGGCATCTGTGTTTTTCTTAGAGAAATTGAGGCAAAGAGAACGAGGGTGAGAGAGACAGAGACAGAACATTGTGTCCAGGCAGACGAAGGCGTTACCCTGTCCGCTGCTTCTATGGGAACGCTTCACTGCCTTTCAATAATAAAAAAAAAATCATGAAAAAAAAGAAAGAGAAACATCTTATCCAGCGTTCTCCAGGCAATTCTCCTCTCTCCACACTGACCTCAACAAAATGGAGCGCAAACACACCCACACAAAGGAAGCAAAATCAAGAAGCTCCAAACACATATGCCACATTTCTCAAACACAAAGACGCATTATTTTCATAATGGTTTCATGGGCATTTTTCCCCCTGTGGCCGAAGGAGAGAGGCTGTGAATGATGGGAGATCATTGTGAAGAAATGGCTGGGTAATAATTTAATAGCTGGTAAATTAAGTGTGAGAAAGTCACAGACATGCTGGGGGCTTTTTTGCAGATTTTTATAAATAAGTGAATAAAATGTTCTTATACATATACAATTTAACATTCATCAATGATTTGTGGGATGTAAGCTCAGGCGCAAGTTCTGCCAGGAAGACTCAAATGTTAGGTCACACGACTTTAGATCCAGCCAATCATTACCTAACCCTTGGAGTATATATAAGATTGGTACTAACACATGTCGTAGTTCCCAGATGCTGACGTCAACCTTTACCTCCATCCTCCCCACCACCACCAGGATGGTCCCTACCTCCCGGGGGTCGGCTACGCCCCTGCCTTCATCTTTAGGCAGGAAATGCAGAGTCCGCAACCCTCAGGATATAAGCTACGGACGGGGCCTACACCAAAGAACTTTATCTAACCATATTTTGCCCTTTGATTGTTAATGAATATCATTGTTACGTTATCTTGCCTCCTGAGTCTTTCTGGTAGAACTATACAACTGGAAACACAACTTAAGGAAACAAATCATGTTGACTCCTTACTCCATTTGATCTCCACTGAATCTCATTTCTGGAGATCTAATTCTTTAGGAGAAGCATTTGAAATATTATAACTTATTTGTGATTTCTCATTTCTATGGGAAGGGTCAATGAGATTTTGAATTTCATTTAACATCTTGAAATCAAAACCGACGGGCGGATGTGTGGATGGACGGATGTATGGATGGATGGGTGGATGTGTGGATGGATGGATGGGTGAATGTGTGGATGGATGGATGGATGGATGGATGGATGGATGGATGGGTGGGTGGGTGGATGTGTGGATGGGTGGATGTGTGGATGGATGGATGGATGGGTGGGTGGATGTGTGGATGGATGGATGGGTGGATGTGTGGATGGATGGATGGATGGATGGGTGAATGTGTGGATGGATGGATGGATGGATGGATGGGTGGGTGGGTGGATGTGTGGATGGGTGGATGTGTGGATGGATGGGTGGATGTGTGGATGGATGGGTGGATGGATGGCTGGATGTGTGGATGGATGGATGGATGGATGGATGGATGGTGGGTGGATGTGTGGATGGATGGATGGGTGGATGTGTGGATGGATGGGTGGATGTGTGGATGGATGGGTGGATGGATGGCTGGATGTGTGGATGGATGGATCTGTGTATGGATGGATGTGTGAATGAATGGATGGATGGATGTATATTTGGATGGATGGATGGATGGATAGATATGTGTAGGGATGGATGGATCAATGGATGAATGGATGAATGATGGATGTGTGTGGATGGATATATGGATGGATGGACAGATGAATGGATGGATGGATGGATGGATGGATGGATGTCATCAACCAGGCTGCATAGGTTATTGGTTCATTTATTTTAACCAAAGAAACTTTAAAAAAGAAAATGTAATTTAGCATAACAGTCACATTCATTGAGGAATTGTGCACAATTAGACCAAGTAAATAGGGTCTATTTTGAGTTCATGTTTTTGCTCAATTTAATCTCATTTCTGTCTATTAGGAGAATCATTTGAGACATTAAAAGAGATTTCATTTGTAATTTCTCTCTTTCCTTTGAGAAGAACTGGTGGGAAAGAAAAAAACAGAGACGGCTGAAACAGGTGATTCTGCCAGATGTGGCGCAGAAAGAGTAGAAAGCAAGCAGAGGGAAGGAGGAAGAAAAAGACCATAGAAAAAGAGCAGATTGGGTGAGCGGGGCGGAGGGCAGAGGGGTTACAGATTTGTGCAGGCGGCGCGGCGGTATAAAAGAAGAGCACGCAGCACACAGAAGCTGTTAGTCAGAGACCGGCGTGGCATAATCGATTGTGAACACCGCCACCCAGCGCAGCCAATCACAGAGCTTCACACAGACTTCTCTGGTTTAGAGCACTTGCACTTAGAGAGGAGGGTAAAATGAACAAAAGATACGTGATGGAAAAGAGGGAGGAAGAAAAACAGACTCTAAAGATGGGATGGAGAGCATAGCAGACAGAGAAAGATTTTTAGCGAGCTGCTCTGATGGAGTGACCTTGAGACGACAAAGAGCATTTTACGCCTAATCTGAGATGCGCATGCACTCGAGAAATCGCACATCGCGACAGCAATTCATGATGTATTTGAGATGAACTTGTCTCACATTGGACTGTTCAATGCCCAAACGCGTCCGAAGGGCTTCCCACAAAAGCATATCTGTCATCTGAATGCAGCTACAGATCAAGAAAAGGGTGCCAGCAGATGACATTTGTTTAATCTCCTTATCTCAGCTTGATGGCAATCCAAAGGCGTGCAACACATTAGTTTTTAATCTGTCCCTGAACAAAAAAAGTTAACACGTCGTCCGTACTAGAACTAATCCAAAGACGCAAACTCAACATGCGTCAATATAAGACTTATGGAACAAATTGTGTGGCCATCCTGCGTGAAAGATTGGCGGGATTTCTGTTAAGCGATAGACAAATATAAATGGCAATTGTTATCAAATTTGTCTTAGCCTTTTTTGGCGGGTTAAATTTTATCTGCTACGCTGCTGCTTTTATTGCTGCATTTGCTACTGCCAGTACATAAACTATACGCTGCTATGATCGAATAAGACATGCCACTTCTGTACAATGTAACGTACATGAACTACCCGTAGCAGATCTATGCAGGTGGAGCTGGGGAAGATGGAGGGTTTCTGAAAGCGCGCTAAGGCAAACACTGCCCATGTATTTGAAGGTTGAGCACGATACAGCAGGAACCAATTAGCTGTGTCCTAAAGATAATATGTGATAACGAGCAGGTTTAATTAAAGGACCTATTAGCCTGTGCCATCTAGAGTTTTATGGCAGAACTTTGTATATATAAAAAACATGTATCAATTTTTTCAGTTGCAGTCTTTTAAAAAGGCATCTAAAATAATAAACGAAGTGTTGTCAAAAATATAGATTTTTTGATATATGTTGATAAATGTTGATCCGTTAATAATTTTCCACAGCATAGAGACACGATATCAGCTGCGCTTTCTCGCTCTCTTATCTCTCCGGCAGCAAGTTGACACAGAAACCTGCCTCTCCTCACGCACTTGTTTCATTTGCTTCAGATGAATATTGTTGGGCGAAGGATTCTGTATATTGCTCATAATTTTACTCGTTCCCGCAGATTTTGTGCTCACATCCATAACGCGCGCACATAATGCTATCTCTCAATACTAAATTTAGGGGGTTTTTGCTGCTTATTGCACATAAATAGTGAAATACGCACAAAATAATGTCAAAATGCCGCTCTTGGCGAGTATTCACGTAAAGACAGTCTTTATGTTTTAAGTGAACGTAAACAGTTGAGAAAGAAAACACATGCGTAACAGTATAATGGATCCATGTGTCAGTTCTTAAAGTGACAGCAGCCTAAAAAACTGCTGTCAAATTATGAGGTAATATTAGAAAATGTCTATATGGCAAAATTGTGGCTAGTGAAAATGCTGAGTGGCTAGTAACTTTGGATAACCACTAGCCACAGTGGCTGTGAGCAAAAAAACTAAATGTCAAGCCCAGATCCTCAGACATTGGATTCTTATACTTTACAGTGAAAAGTGAAATCATCCCTATTTTGGATGTTTTGTTAGTCCATTATTCTGAAACATGTTATAAAAAGCTAAATAGCTAAACAGCTCAAAACTGACCAGTGCATGAAAAACAAGGTTTTTTGCCATGTAGTGTCTTTAACTCTAATATACTAGTTATCGTTATAGTGTGAAAGGGCCTTTAGGTGGTCTGCTGGTCTTGGATCAGTGTTTTACACATGCTCAGGTTCACAGCGATGCTTAGATACAGCTGTGAAACACTTCATCCATCTGTAGCAAAAGAGGAAACAACCAATTAACCAGCCCTCTCCCTGTGACAGGCACCATCTTCATTAATTTGCCATTTAGTTTTTTTCCCCTCTGAAAGAAAATTGCTTAGGTTGCTTAATAATGATGGAAAAAAGAGCAGAGATTGTGGAGAGAAAGATCCCATTCGTCACACTTGACAGACGTCACCTGTTCAGAAAAACAGTCTCAATTATGACTTGGCATTAAAAGATGGGTTGCCAGATTAAGCCCTACTCCCCGGCCAAGAATGCCACTGGACTGACACTGGATGAAAATGGCAGAGAGAAAAAGGGAATGTTGTGTGTACAGGCGCTCAGCAGGTGCAGGTCGAGCAAAGAGTGACAGAACGGAACGGGGGGAAACCATGTTGACCGCATCTGAGACGACAACAAGAGGATGATGCACGGGCATGAAACGGAATTCAGTATTTAAAGCAATAGTTCGCCCTAAAATGAGCATTCCGGAATCGTTTAAAAATAAAGGTTCTTTATTGGCTTAGATGTTCCATTAAGAACCTTAAACATCCATGGAAGCTTTCCCTTCCACAAAAGATTCTTTCTAGTGAGAAAGAATTCTTCAGATTATTATTTAGGTTCTAAAAGGTGTTTTTCACAGTGATGCCATAGAGGAACCATTTTTGGATCCCAAAAGAACGTTTAAATTTTTTTCTGAGTGTGAAGAACATTTTAAAAATCTAAAGAACCTTTTTGCCTTTGAATATGCCAATACAGAGCCTTTATTTTTAAGACTGTAAGTATTTCTTTTAAAAACACTGAAAGTTCTTTTGGGAACCCAAAATGGTAGCCGGAAAAAAACCTTATTTCAAGTATGTCTCAATTTTTTTTCCATGCAATGAACGTCGGGGAGGTGCAAAACAACACTGACTTTCACTATATAGACAGTTTTGAAAATATTCTTCCACAAGGAAGAACTAAAGAATGAATTCTTTCCAAAATATTCAAGAGTAATCAAGACAATCCTTGAGCGTTGCATCAGTAAAACAGATGGAACAAATGCACCCCGTCCCTTCGATTACAGACATTAGCGATCACAATTGCTAATGGGCAGTGTGTGATGAGCCCACCTGAAGTTAATAGCTAGTTACATTGATGTAGACTAGATAGAGCTTGTTTGCAGTTTGCATAACTTTCACAGGCACATCGTAACTTTGGCACAGTAGTGAATCTCTCAAGAATTGTATCTTGAGATATTTTTTTCATTTTATTGTTTTTGTTGCAGGTTTTGACATTTAACAGGGTCTGCACAAATCCAATCATCTTGAGAGATTTGAACCTGTGCAAACACACTGTCATATTAAAATACACACCCAGGCCCATCAATGCTACCTACTTCAGCTGCTTAAAAAATATCAGCAACTTCTGTCTAAAAACAGACAGTGATTTACATTCAGTACATTTAGTCCTGCAGCTTGTATCCAAATCGACAAATGAGGCTTACATGCATGTTATCAGATAGATAAATAAGTCAATATGAATCAAATACATAAATGATCCAGTGAATCTGAGTTTGGGGTCCGTTTTTTTAATGCACACCAAGACTGCAATTATTTAATCAAAAACAGCAATATTTTGAACTATTATTATTATTATTACAATTAAAATAACTCTTTTCTATGTGAATATTTTTAAATGTAATTTATACCTGTGAATCATTCCTCCAGTCTTCAGTGTCACATGACCCTTCAGAAATCATTCTAATATGCTGATTAGCGGCTCAAGAAACATTTCTGATCATTATGTTGAAAACAGATGCATATTAATTGGAAACTGGCTTATTTATTTACTTATTATTCATTTATTTATTGGATTGCTATTTATTAGAGTAATCTCTAGAGGTACAAAACATTGTGTCATTGTACTTGCACATCAAAACTAGACTGCTCCCAATACAATGACTGAATCTGGCCTTCACTAGTCCTACATCTGATTCGTTGATATGAATGTTGTATTAGTACCAACAAGGATGTTGATGCACATGTCCTACTAGTGTAAATCACATTAAGCTACGCAGCGTACATCCCTGGGTGACCGAGCCGTAAGCATGTCCACCTTTTGATTATTGATTTTGTTGACCGCAGTAAACAGCGTCAGTAAGACTTACTACTGACCGAGCAAATGCGCTTAGCAAAGCTGTTTCAGCGACTTTCTCCGCTTCCCCCAGTCCCAAGTAATTCCTTGACAGCGCACGTTCGGCCCTATACGGCCAGATAAAGATGCGCAGAGACAGATAGCAACATTTGAAGCTCTCTCTATGGTGCCACGTGCGTGTGTGCGCACGCGTAAAACGGTGCATCCGCGTTGCTGAACTGTGAAGGGGAGAGCGCCTCGGGGCCAAACGCTGATGGGGACCTTTCAAATCCCATTGCGTTGTCTTCGTCCTTCATTTTCCCACTGCACTGCCATGGAGGCAGATAACATGCTCGAGTAAAGGTTACAACGCACACTGACATTTCTGCTGAAACCAACAACTACTCGATTCTTAATAATAGGGGCCCACTTTGTACGTGTGGTCATGTCTGTGGGTGAGGAGAAAGAAAATAAAAAGGTTTGAAGAGGGTAAAGTGTCTCAATCGCAGCATTTACCGGGATTTTTGCTCTTTTCTTTGCGGTACTTTAGAGTAGTTCTTCTCAAAAGGTGGGGTGCGACCCAAAATTGGGAATCAAGATGCTAAAGGAAATGTGAAATGCAAATAATAAAATGCAACTAGCCATATAATCATTCATCGTTATCATTGCAATTCGTAGGCTCCTAAAAGAAAGGAGAAAACTCTTTGAGTGCTGATGCCAAAGATCATGTGCCAAATCAAACTTTTGGCACAAATTCATTTGTCATTCGGTAGAAGCTCGTCAAATTCAAAAGAAAATATAGCTGCGTGCAGCAAGTGCTTTAAGGGCTTTAAACGCACGTGTAAAAAGGTATAATGTTTTCAATTGCAAGCCAGAAACCGTTATCGAGGTTGAGCCAAAAAGTTTGCCAAAGTTGGTTCTTGAAATAATCTCCAATATTTAACAAATGATTCAGTGGACTGCGGCGGTCCTAGAGGCAGAGTTGCTCAAAATGAGGAGTTCCACCATGAATGTTTTGGACGAATGCTTTATGAAAAACGTGAAGGCGTTTTCTAGAATGTAAAGTCAAACTCCGGACAAGTCCGTTAACCTTGTCTGATAGCTCCTCCACCTTCAGAGGCCAATTGCGGACATGTTTTTTGAGATGCATCAATGTCCTCATAGACAGTCATGGCAATTCGGACAAAGACACTCTGTGCCAATTTTCAAGTCAATCGCACTAACGGTGAAGTAGTTATAGCCATTTTCAAGTTTTTTTGCAGTTATAGCACCACCAAGTGGCCATCCACCACATCCTTTTTCTCTTACATAGGTCTGCTGAGTTTATGGCCATTTTAGTAAAAGTGGCTCCTCCCACTTTAAAAAGTTTAGCGGCCTTTAGGGACCGTGAATCAGAATTTCAACTCTTTTTGATAACTATTGACAATCAGAGACTCCAGAGAATCTTGCTGCACCTAGTTTGGTTCCGATCGGGTCAAAACCCTAAGACTAGTTGGCAAAAGTAGCTTTTTCAAAAAATACCGAACAGCGAGCGAATCCGGTTAAGGAGTTAGGAGCCATCTTGTACTTTTGACCACTGTAGCGCCCCCGTCAGGCCGATCGGGGTGAGTCTTGGTGACGTTGTAGATGGTCTGCGTATTACCAGCCATCAAGTTTCAAGTCTCTATGACTTACTGTTTGGTCTTCCCGATCAATTTTAATGCTGATGCTTTGAAATTTTACCAATTCCAATAGGAACCCCTACTTCATATAAACACTAAACTTACAAATGGGCAAATTTCCCATTAGTTTTTCCCATTTACTTTCATATGATAATTACAGGTTCGTATTGGCACTCAATATCAAATAGAAGGAATGTAAATAAGCACCATGAACAGCATTCATAATGAACTGGCTAAATAAATCAATATTTTAATGAAAATGTGTGACTTGAATGCTTTTATTTTATAATAATTGTCTAAAAAAAAAAAAATAACGCAACCCCAAAGGCCTTCAGTCATGACTGTAACAATCCTGTACAGCCTCAAATACCTTAAAATTACATTAGAAAAGTTCACTCACTGCTCTTCAAAATAAAAAAAAAATGCACACATTTCTAAGGCCTGCAAGTTAATTAAAAAGAAAGTCTTGCTGAATATCCCACAATGCATTGGGGTGAGTGATAAGAGAGAGCAGGCTAATTTGACTGTAACTGGGATAAAATGATGTGCAGAAAAAAGTGCAAATGGAAAGAGCTCTAATCTGCCCCAGTCGTGCTGTTTGTATGTGTGTGGTTTGTGTTCACGGGGCGTTTGGTTTGAACTCCAGGATTATATATCAGACCACAGACCGCAAGCACTAAGAAATATAATGATCATTATGCAGCTAACATTCCCATTCCAAACTATTGTCACTGACAATAAAACTGCTCCCAAAATGCAAGCTAATATTGCTCAAGCAGTACAAAAATAAACATAGAAATATATCAAATATACAAAGAAATATATAAACAGGTTACTTTTAAAATGTATTTCACGACAGATTACAAAATACATGCTTTAAACAGTCATTTGTAACGTGTTTCGTTACATTACTCAAGTTTAGTAACTTCATCTAAATACTTTAGAATACTTTGGAATACTAATAAGTGTGGAACAAACACAAAAAAGGCCATTTCAAGTTATCTCACAGTTCTGACTTTTTCCCTCAGAATTGCGTGATATAAAGTTGCAATTGCGAGTTATAAAGTCAGAATTATGAGATATAAACTCACAATATTGAGAAAAGTCAAAATTGTGAGATATAAAACTGCAATATTGAGAAAAGTCAGAATTATTAGATATTAACTCACATACTAAATTCACAATTTCAAGAAAAAAAGTCAGTATTGCAAGTTCATATCTCCCAATTTTGACTTTATAACTTACAATTGGGAGTTTAAATCTCACAATTCTGAGAAAAAGAAGTCAGAATTGTGAAATACAAACTCACAATTGTGAGGGAAAAAAAGAAATTGTGAGAAAAAGTCACAGTGACGAGTGAATTATAAAATGACTCACAAAACATGAAAACAGTCGTGGATCATCAGGTCATGACAGGACAGTTCAGTTGACAGTTGGGCATTTTTTTTTTTTTATAAATTCAGTCATTTTGTCTTGTTCAGGACAGAACTAAATAAAAATAACAACATTTTATGATCTCTCTTAAAAGTATTAAAATGTTGGTGAAACTGAACTCCTCTTTTTCAGACGGTCAGAGTCAGAGAATCACCAATCGCTGTTTAAATGACATTAAAACTCAAAGTAATCACTTTGGTAATCTAAAACACTTTTCAGATGTTCAGATGTAACTGTAATCTGATTACCACCCATTTAAAATGTAACTGTAATGAAATACAGCTACTCAAACTTTGTATTTTAAATACGCAACTACGTTGGGTCCCCCACCCTGTATATGAATAACTGAGATGACAATTGATTTACCATTCCTAAAACACCTGTAAACAGAGCAAGTGGGTCAAAAACAGACACCAAACAAGCAACGCTTGTGACGTCACAGACTCTCTGAAGGTTGATTACAGAGTCTCTCTCCTCCTTACAGATAAAAAACTGTGGTTGCGAGAACAATCAGCGCACGCTTTCAAATAAGTGACCACGGTGTCACTCCAATTCTGTGGCGAGGCGCCCCGATGGGCAGCGAAGCGACTCGGCTCCGATAGCAAACACACGGCTCCTGCGCTATCCAATTTATTAGCCAGATTAGTGTAGGGAGAGAGAAATGTTTATTCAAAACTGGTAGCGAGCAAATGCTGGAAGATAAAGAAAAAAACATCTGAACTGGATTATGTGAATGCACGGCAAAAAAATCTCATTTAAAAAAAAAACAGAAGAATTGAAATTCTAATACATGTGATTGAGGGGGTAAATGGGTTATTATTATGTCAGCATGTGTCCGCATAATGATGTTTAAATGGCTGTAATGAGCTAATTGTATATTTGACTCGAGTTTCATCAAGGGCTTTTGATCGGTTGGCACATGAGACGAGACATCTTCACGGTGATTGATTGGCCGAAGTTTGACAAAGACTTTGTGTCCTTCTGAGCAGGTTACAGGGAAGAGATGGGAAGATTTCACTTTAGTTTTGAATCACTATTTACAAATCTGATTTAATCCTAGATGCAACTCCCAAAGAAATATTTGCATCTCTGAAAATTAAGTTGAACGATTACAGTTGCTAAAAAAAAAAAAAAAAAAGTTGGTTTGGCAAAAAAAGCCAAATTTGATCAGTCAAAATGAGTCATATCCACCTACACTCCTGTGGAACAAAAACATGGCATTCATAACGACGATGGGGTAACAAATGCATTGGATGATTTAATATTTCGTGCTCTTTTTTCCACTTACTGACGAGTAAAGTTTTCAGCAAATGATGCACTTTAGTTCTGCAAATGGTGCTTATGAATTATGTAGTTTTTCCCCCCAAAGTCCATTGCCTCCTAAACCTGGAAAATAAGTACTTCTTTGACAAATTCTGCAGCAATTCTTCTTCAACAGTACAGAACAAAACTTTCCAGTCAATGTTTACAGCAGAAAAATGTTTATGACCAATACAAATGTGTTTTTTTTAATTAAATGCATCAAAAATGGAAATTAAACAGCATTAAATCCAGATAAATAGTACGCAATATCACTCAAAAAAGGCCTAAATTTAAGATTTATGTCTTTGAATTGCCTTTTAAATTGACAAAGTTTTAGCATAAACAAACCGGTAAACTTAAAGTGATGCAAATACATAACGAAATACAAGTAACTTAGTTACTTTTTTAAAATACAAAATTTGAGTGACTGTATTTCATTTTAAATGGGTGGTAATCAGATTACAGTTACATCTGAAAAGTGTTTTAGATTACCAAAGTGATTACTTTGAGTTTTAATGTCATTTAAACAGCGATTGGTGATTCTCTGACTCTGACCGTCTGAAAAAGACGAGTTCAGTTTCATCAACATTTTAATACTTTTAAGAGGATCATAAAAATGTTGTTATTTTATTTAGTTTTGTCCTGAACAAGACAAAATGACTGAATTTATATAAAAATGCCCAACTGTCAACTGAACTGTCCTGTCATGACCTGATGATCCACGACTGTTTTCATGTTTTGTGAGTCATTTTATAATTCACTCGTCACTGCAACTTTTTTGAGTTTGCATTTCACAATTCTGACTTCTTTTTCTCAGAATTGTGAGATTTAAACTCACAATTGCAAGTTATAAAGTCAGAATTGGGAGATATAAACTTGCAATTGTGAATTTAGTATGTGAGTTTATTTCTAATAATTCTGACTTTTCTCAATATTGTGAGTTTATATCTCATAATTTTGACTTTTCTCAATATTTTGAGTTTATATCTCATAATTCTGACTTTATAACTCGCAATTGCAACTTTATATCACGCAATTCTGAGGGAAAAAGTCAGAATTGTGAGATAAAAACTTGCAATGACCTTTTTTTTCACACTTAATACCAAAGTATTCTAAAGTATTTAGATGAAGTTACTAAACTTGAGTAATGTAACGAAATACGTTACAAATGACTTTTTAAAGCATGTATTTTGTAATCTGTAGTGAAATACATTTTAAAAGTAACCCACCCAGCTCTGTCTTTAACTAACATTCCAGGTCAACGAGGTAAAGAGTAAACGTTAAGGGCCATGCAGACAAATCATCCCAAACACATTTAACTGAACTCCAAAAGGCAATGACTGGAGAAAGAGTCTTGCTCAAATACAGAGTCACCCTGCATGCAATCCGTGTGCCCACTCTTTCTGAAGGACAGAGGCCGTGCGTGACGAACCGCTTATTAAAAAGCGGTGAGTGAGTGAGTGAGATGGCGCCCGGCGCTCGCCAGACCACCAAACAGCAGGGGAATGGAAAGCATGAAGGGGGACGGGACTCAGGTCACGACACCACCAAAGACAATAGATGGGAGGAACGGAAGCAGAGAAAACGTTTGGGTCTCTTTAATTAATTCTGTTGAATTGCAAAGCTTATGATTGTTGTCCATTAGATGCCATTTTTAATGGTGATCTTCAAATGGCGCTCACTATATTTTAGTTAAATAATGTTTTTTATTTTTAGGGGATTTTATGATACCGATGTTTATGCAGCAGTTATAATCCATTTATTCACTTTTTGAGCATAGGCCTGAAAATAAAATTTCCAGCGTGAACTGTCATAAATCTTGAATGCTTTGGAGCACTTACGTTTGTTCTGTTTTTAAAGACGACACTTTTGGCAGATTAAAAAAAGTGGTGAAAAAAGTGAACTTAAAAAAAAGTTGCAAAGTGCACAAAAATATTCAATTTTTGTATGAAATGTATATTTTCCAAAACACTTTTCATTCTAAAACTGTGAGTTTTGTTTGAAATTTGAGGCCGATGTTCAAAACAATTTGATTTTTATTCGGGCGCAGTACCAAAAGTTTCCACTAGATAAAATATGTTTCGCATTAATTTTAAATGTGGTCATTAGTAAAAGTGAAACTATGTTTTTTCAGGAAAAAGACAAAAACACAGCACTACTATTTTATTTTAATTAAAAAAATAATAATAATTTAAAAAAAAAAGAAGAAAAAAATCACCAAGGCTGCATTTCTGTAATCAAAAATACTGTAAAACAGTAATATTATGAAATATTATAAAAATGCATTTTTAAATATATAATTTATAAATGTCATGGAAAAGCTGATTTTTCATCAGCTATTGTATTTAATCTTCAGTGTCTCTTGATCCATCACAAATCATTTTTAATATGCTGATTTCTACTCATTTTTATGAATTATTATTGGTGCTTCTGAAAATGAGGAACTTTAGTTTGGAATAAGTTGTTTGCAAAAAACTTAAATCAGTCAAAATGAGTCACATCTACCTACACTCCTGTCGTTCCAAAAGTTTTTATCCAGTGGAACGAAAATATGCCGTTCATAACTATTATGGGATGCATATTCAATTTTGGCTTGAGGTGAAGAAGCAAATGTTGGATCATTTCATATTTCCTGCGCTTTATTTCCACCTACTGAGAAAGACAATAAAGTTTTCAACACTTTTGCAACAAATGATGCACTTTACTTCTGTACTTCTGCATTATGTAGTTTTTTCCCCAAAGTCCATTGCCTCCTAAATCAGGAAAATAAATCAGGAAAATAAGAAGTATATCAAGTATATACATTGTAATCATATTAAAGTATTACTGTTTTTACAGCATTTTAATCAAACAATGTAGCCTTGGAGAGTATAAGCGACTTCTTTCAAAAACATTCGAATGTTTTAATTATTACAAACTTTTGTGACCGGTAGTGAACATCTGTGCTGCCTTCAAAAACTGACCAGATGAAGACATCTCAGCAGACAGAATGTTTCTACAGCTTCAAAACTGCTTGTAAAAGCAGCATTTTTCAGACTCCGGGTCTCTCAAAGTGTGGCGAGCGGTCTTAAGGGAACGCTGTTCCAGGTTGGAGGCCGATAAAACACAAAAGTTGCAAAGGGACGTCTATTATCATCCTCCACGGCTGCTTATCTGTCTAAATGTGTGACTTTGGGTCAATGCAATCAGTTCTGGGGGAATGGAAGTGAGCCTAAATTTAACGGCCTTTGTTTACCTTATCTCATGAGCGCGGGTAATTCTCTCGCCCGCGCCGCCGACCAGAATGACCGAAATGTAAAGTTTCTCTCCTCTTAATCAGTGACTCGGCCATTTTTGTAGGTTCTGTCTAATGTCCTTTTCATTGGCAATCAACCACGGAAAAAAGGACATTTGGATTCGGTGGTTCGACTGAATCGCTCTGACTTTAGCATGACTGTAAAACACTGAGTAGAAAGACGTGTCTAAGACGAATTCTAGACGATTAGTCGACTAAACACTCAACAATCCGTTAGTTTGGATACAGACGAACTTCAACTAGTCCTTTAGATTATTACAGATTGCATATGAAAATATGTCTTTTACAAAATATTAAAACAGTTATTTAAATACACAGTTTTGCACATCTTTATATAGCAAATAAGGAAAATAAAAATGCCATGGCAGTGGTTCTCAAACTTTTTTCCCAGAGGTCCAAGTGTAAGTCTCATTTCATTTACACATGACGTCACCAATGAAAAAGATTCGGAAAGCTTCGAAACTAATTTAATGTTATGGTATTAGCAGATATTATTATTATTATTATACCTAAATGTTGCGGTGTTTTCTGGTGGCACATACGGTATTTTATTTCTGTCACAATCAACAAATACCATAAAAAATTGGTTTTTGTTTCACAGTGTGTGGAAATGGCTGGTACTTCTTCATATCAAAGTGAAACTTTCCTGTTCAATAAACTCACGTTAACCAACTCACTCAAAGTCAGAATTCTGAGGGAAAAAAAGTCAGAATTCTGAGATATGAAGTCAGAATTGCGAGATATAAAGTCAGAATTGCGAGATATAAAGTCAGAATTGAGAGATATAAAGTCAGAATTGGGAGATATAAAGTCAGAATTGCGAGATATAAAGTCAGAATGAGAGATATAAAGTCAGAATTGAGAGATATAAAGTCAGAATTGTGAGATATAAAGTCAGAATTGCGAGATATAAAGTCAGAATTGTGAGATATAAAGTCAGAATTGCGAGATATAAAGTCAGAATTGTGAGATATAAAGTCAGAATTGCGAGATATAAAGTCAGAATTGTGAGATATAAAGTCAGAATTGCGAGATATAAAGTCAGAATTGAGAGATATAAAATCAGAATTCTGAGATATAAAGTCAGAATTGCGAGATATAAAGTCTGAATTCTGAGATATAAAGTCAGAATTGCGAGATATAAAGTCCGAATTCTGAGTAATAAAGTCGGAACTACGAGATCTAAAGTCAGAATTGCGAGATATAAAGTCAGAATTGAGAGATATAAAGTCAGAATTGAGAGATATAAAGTCAGAATTGTGAGATATAAAGTCAGAATTGCGAGATATAAAGTCAGAATTGTGAGATATAAAGTCAGAATTGCGAGATATAAAGTCAGAATTGTGAGATATAAAGTCAGAATTGCGAGATATAAAGTCAGAATTGTGAGATATAAAGTCAGAATTGCGAGATATAAAGTCAGAATTGAGATATAAAATCAGAATTCTGAGATATAAAGTCAGAATTGCGAGATATAAAGTCTGAATTCTGAGATATAAAGTCAGAATTGCGAGATATAAAGTCCGAATTCTGAGTAATAAAGTCGGAACTACGAGATCTAAAGTCAGAATTGCGAGATATAAAGTCAGAATTGTGAGATATAAAGTCAGAATTGTGGGATATAAAGTCAGAATTGCGAGATATAAAGTCAGAATTGTGAGATATAAAGTCAGAATTGAGAGATATAAAGTCAGAATTCTGAGATATAAAGTCAGAATTGAGAGATATAAAGTCAGAATTCTGAGATATAAAGTCAGAATTGCGAGATATAAAGTCAGAATTGCGAGATATAAAGTCAGAATTGAGAGATATAAAGTCAGAATTCTGAGATATAAAGTCAGAATTGGAGATATAAAGTCAGAATTGCGAGATATAAAGTCAGAATGAGAGATATAAAGTCAGAATTGCGAGATATAAAGTCAGAATTGCGAGATATAAAGTCAGAATTGAGAGATATAAAGTCAGAATTCTGAGATATAAAGTCAGAATTGAGATATAAAGTCAGAATTGCGAGATATAAAGTCAGAATGAGAGATATAAAGTCAGAATTGAGAGATATAAAGTCAGAATTGTGAGATATAAAGTCAGAATTGCGAGATATAAAGTCAGAATTGTGAGATATAAAGTCAGAATTGCGAGATATAAAGTCAGAATTGTGAGATATAAAGTCAGAATTGCGAGATATAAAGTCAGAATTGTGAGATATAAAGTCAGAATTGCGAGATATAAAGTCAGAATTGAGAGATATAAATCAGAATTCTGAGATATAAAGTCAGAATTGTGAGATATAAAGTCTGAATTCTGAGATATAAAGTCAGAATTGCGAGATATAAAGTCTGAATTCTGAGATATAAAGTCAGAATTGCGAGATATAAAGTCCGAATTCTGAGTAATAAAGTCGGAACTACGAGATCTAAAGTCAGAATTGCGAGATATAAAGTCAGAATTGTGAGATATAAAGTCAGAATTGTGGGATATAAAGTCAGAATTGTGAGATATAAAGTCAGAATTGCGAGATATAAAGTCAGAATTGAGAGATATAAAGTCAGAATTGTGAGATAAAAGTCAGAATTGTGAGATAAAAAGTCAGAATTGTGGGATATAAAGTCAGAATTGTGAGATATAAAGTCAGAATTGTGAGATAAAAAGTCAGAATTCTGAGATATGAAGTCGCAATAATCTTTTGTTGTTTTTTTTCAAACAGGCTTCCATACATTTGTTATCTCTAGTTAATGCATTAACTAACATTGAGCAATATATTTTTGCAGCATTTATTAATCTTTGTTCATATTAGTTCATGTTAATGTCTATGTAAGTTCACAATGCATCTATCAATGTTTGGGCCTCAAATTCTGAATAACTCATTTATTTTTGGGATGATCGGATGCATCTTTAGCCAATTTCAGCTGGAAAATATTGTAATAACAACACAATAATAGTGTGCTAGGTCTCTCTGACCCCTACAAAAGTCGAACCAAAACATTCAATTTTCAAATAGATAATGTAATAATGACAAGATTACCATTATCATCTATGATTGCAAAATAAGATTTTTTTTTTTTTAATGTTCACTCACAAAAAAGTAGGCTAATAATACTATGTTAGTCTTGGAAGTACCTTGGGGGACCATATAAATACCATGGTATATTTCAAAAAGTGTCATAGTATTACCATACGATACCACCATGTTATCACCACAGTACTGTTTTTTGGTAAAAGAAATACACATGCAGGTCTAAAATATCAGAATGGGACCATGATCCTTCAAAATGTCAGTGAAATTACCAACAGTTGGAAAAGATGAATATTCAAAGTACCAGTTTTAATACATAATGAGGCCTACGCGTTCTGATGAATGAATCAATGTCATACAATAACCAAGTCATTTCCAGACACCATCACAGACATCCACATCTGATCAAAGCTATAAATTCATCATGATTCACACTATAAGTTAACTGAGTGTTTCTAGCCCAGGCAATTGGAATGAAAGTCTTTCATGCTTGTTGCCTTCACACAATATTTGAAGTGTTTTTGTGCCACAGCCATCACAGTGCACTTGACAGTGTGCTTCTACTGTCCTCTAGTGGCCCTGTAGAGTGTATGGTTCGTTTCAGACACTTTTCTCTTACAGTGACATGATGGACAACAGAAAAAAAACTGCAATCTTACCTTTATATCAAGCTTGCTGGGCTGTCTTGTATTTATATCCCTCAAACAGCGTGTCTTTCTTTATTCCTCACAGTTTTCCTTCCTTTGTTGATGTATTTCACACTTGAACAGAAAGTTTGTTCAGAATATTTCAAAGGCCTCGTCTAATCTTCTTTTTTTAATTACACTATTGGTCAGATCAGGTGGTGTTAGGGGGCGGAGCCACTGATCATTTATTTAGATCAGTGGGCGGAGCAGGCTTGAACTGGAGAGGGTTTGATTGGACAAAATTTACATATGAATTTGCAATATTTGTTTTCCCAGAAAAGAAATACGCACTTTAAATGCATATATCTGCAAAAGGTCGATGTAGTTAAATTTAGGTGTAGACTAGCATTAAAATGAGCTCAGGGTTGCGTAAACCACAAAGAATATTCTTACAAGTTAATCATCCAATTAAAAAAAAACAAAAAACTGTTCATATATTTTTAAGTCAGTTACAAAAAACGTAGTTTGTCTAATTTGATACTGAAAAGTAAGACTGATTACTCCTCTATAGAGTAACTGATAGTTGGTCATTCTAGTTCTTAAGACGCAGTCATAATTTAAAGGGATAGTTCACTCAAAAATAAAAAAATAATGTCATTAATTCCTCAACCTCATGTCGTTCTACACCGGTAAGACCTTCGTTCATCTTCAGAACACAAATGAAGATATTTTTGATGAAATCCGATGGTTCAGTGAGTCTCTGTTGACAGAGAGATAATGAACACTTTCAATGTCCAGAAACATATTTAAAACAGTTCATGTGAGTACAATGGTTCAACTTTAATATTATAAAGCGATGAGAATACTTTTTGTGCGCCAAAAAAACAAAATAACGACTTTTCAACATTATCTAGTGATGGTTGATTTCAAAACACTGCTTCGAAGCTTTATGAATCTTTTGTTTCGAATCAGTGATTCGGATCGTGTATCAAACAGCTGAAATCACGTGACTTTGGCGCTCCGAACAACACGATTCGAAACAAAAGATTCGTAAAGCTTCGAAGCTGTGTTTTGAAACTGGCCATCGACGTATTTAGTACCATTCTGGATCTTGTGAGATGGAGTGTTCTTGCTGGCATTAGAGACTCACTGAGCCATCAAAAATATCTTGATTTGTGTTCTGAAGATGAGCAAAGTTTTTAGGGTGAGTAATAAAAGACAGAAATTTCATTTTTGGTCGAACTAACCCTTTAATGTCTATGTTTATGCAACTGGTACCAAATAAAACAGACATGTAATAAAACTTAATATTGATTTGCAGATAACTAACGACTGCAGCCAAACAATAAAACCTGATTTTAACTCTATTGTTCTCCTTCAAAGAATTTCCATGAGAAAATGCAAGTGTAGTATCTACTAACTTAGCAACCAGGTAATGGCTTTTCTGTTTGAGTATTTTATATTAAATATGCAAATTAAATCATTCTTAACCATACAGATAAAAGACCCTTTAAAAATGCAATTATAAAAGAAAAGAAGAAAAAATGTAGACCTGTTGATGTGACATAATTTGTCAAAATAGTTGTTTATTCCATATAGATTTCAATAACTTATTTGATTTGCATGCTGATTCATATTAATTAGATCAATCGCATTCTCAGAGGTTTGCATAAAACATTCAACCAACAAACACTGCATCCTGATTGTAACAAACTCATCATATTTTATAAAGCCATTATAGCAAGAATGAAAGCACATAGTCATTTAGAGGCACATTTCTTAAAGTGACAGTCACCCTGGAAAATCAAGCGCTCAGTGATTTATCAATCCAGCAAACTTCAGGAGACCCGCCCTGAGCTTTAACCACCGCAGTCTCATTTCTGTCATGTAAACGTCTCTACAGGCACTGGTTTCTGACATTGTTCTCCTTCCCAGCCTGGGAAACACTGGCACCTAAAACTGGCTGTGAATCCTCCCGTTTCATCTTCAGCCGTCCTCAACCTCCTGCGAGCTACGTAAGACGGTCCCGCGCTCACGGGTCCAGGCAGCCCTGCTCTGGGGACGATGGACCACGTCGCCGGGTCCAGATGCAGGTAGGCCGTGCCGCTCGGGTCTCGTCTGACACACCGGCCCTGGGACGAGCACACGGTCTGGCTGCAGAGAAACGCAGCCACGGTCACGTTCACGATGTAACGGCCGAGAGTCTCGTCCAGGTAGTCCCGAACCGCTACACAGGCTATCTGCACGGAAGGACACAGTCACAGTTATGTTTATGTGTGCATGTATGTCAGTTCCAATCTTTTAAAAATTAAGGTTCTTTATAGAGTGCAACAGTGCCCGCCCCCCTTTTTATCCCATAATCCCATAGGGATTTTTGGAAAAAGTCTTATAAGCCATGAACCAAGCCAATCAGCTGCGAGGTAAATCACAACACTACAACCTTTGATTTGAAGCAAAAAAGTTTTTGAAAATCTCTCTCTCTAAATATTGATGTAGGAATAAATTACATTTTACAGTATACTAAAATGACAGTTTTTACTGTACTTTGGATCAAATAAATGCAGCTTTGGTGAGCAGAAGAGACTTCTTTTAAAAAATCTTATCGATTGAATTGTATTTTGTGAGAAAGTGTGACGTGCTTGAGCAAAAGAGGCATTATTTTTGGAATCATCACGCCAAAATGAGTAAGAAGCGAGGACTGGATTTCCTTCGGCACATATGATGCATGGTGGTGTTAGCAGAAGTGAGTGATTTCTGTCTTAATCGTTCCGACCTTCGTTTTGGAGTAGTTTCCATTGCCCCATAACACGACACCAGACGCTCCTAGAGCGACGCTCTCACCAATAGTGTGCACCAAGTCCTCCTGAAAGCACAAACGAGTGACATATAAACCAAATGATCAATCAACCCTTTCATTTTTATCCATAGATCGACTGTGCTGACCTGTGAGAGGAAATCCATGGAGTAAGTGTAGGCGATCCTGGCGTAGGGGAAGACAGGCGGAGGGCGACGGGAGGTCTGTTCCCTCACCCTCATGGCCTCCAGGATTCGATGCCGGCTGTAGAGCAAGACGTCCCGACCGCGGCCCCGGAGCCCCAGCTCCAGATAGATATCAGGGTACAGAGCCGAGCTGACGTTCCACAGCCAGGCCAGTTTATCGTTCCTCTTCATCTCCAGAGCAGGACACTCACCCGTATACGTCCCGTTCTTCTTGTACTGATAATTATAGCAGCCGGGGAAGCCATAAAACCCCCATAATCCTCCAGGACGCTCTCTACGGCCCAGTTTTAAAGTCTCCTCCATAAAGGCCCGCGAAGCTTCCTCGAATTCCCGCACAGCTTCCGTTTCTATCTGATCCGGATTCCAGCTGGGATGTTTGGCTTTCACTAAGGTCCTGGAGCCGTTCCAGTACACTTCTTTAGCGTCCCAGTTTCGTTCCCACAGCGGCCTCCACTTCTCCCAGTCGACAACGGCCAGCCCGTGAAAGCCGCGATCTGGGATGTCTTTCCGCAGGTCGCCATCGGCCTTCCAAAGGTGCCGGTTCAGGCTGGCGTTCTGAGGAACACCTCCGTACACCGGTTCACTCTCAAGCCCATAGTAAGGATACTCTCCCAACTTATCCGAGTAGAAAATAGTGATGTTGTCGCCCATAAAGGCCTGGTCCCGGTTGTGCACGATGTCAAAGACGCTCAAGTCCAGCTCGACCCCAAACTGAGACATGCAGCGCTCCGTCGGTGCGTTCCATACTGAAAAAAACGGGAGCTGGGTGAGGAGACGGGATGAGGTCGAGGGACGGCCGAGAACAGACGCAAAACAGATGCCGAACACCAGCAGAGGACACGTTCGACGTCCAAGCTCGTCCATCCCTGGAAAAGGTGACACGTTGGACCTGCAACGACGGGAACGTGGAATGTTTAGCATCCAGCTCCACACCTGATGTTACATGAGCCGAGGCAATTTAAATGGAAATGAAGCCGAGCTACAGTCTAATTTCAAAAGGTAATTTCAATGATGAGAGGCAATTTTTTTGAACAAAGGTATACTTTATCCTGAACAACTCATTATCCATAATAATCATCCACTTCAGGAAACACTACATTAAGTGAGTGTGTGTGTGTGTGTGTGTGTGTGTGTAGACCTTTCCACTGAAACGTGACTTTATAATGTACATGATTTTTCATTTCCATTAGGAAACAGAGGCAAACACATAGATGCGATGGTAACTATGACAATTACTTAAAAAGTAAAAATTATTAACATTATTTTTTAACATTATTAACATCTTGGGCATATTACATATATCTGATATATGAATATTACATGTGTGTTGATACTACGGTACAGTAAATGTACTCAGTATATATATATATATATATATATATATATACATATGTATATATATATATATATATATATATATATACTGTATACATTTACTGTACCGTAGTATATATATATATATATACATACATATATATATCAGTCGCAGGGTCCAAACAAAAAAGCAAGACAATACTTAATAATAATAATAATAATATATTTGATTAATATGATTATATATATATATATATATATATATATATATATATATATGTAAGAAATATATGTGATCAATATATATATACAAAAAAGCTAGATAATACATAAAATAAACAACATACAAAACAACAAAAAGAAGAAAATGTTCATTTATCAAATTTATTTACCATCAAAGACGGACAAAAAAACTCTTTTACCACCATCTTTATACATGAATTTAAGTACCATGGTATATTTTAAAGTACCACAGTATGACCATCGGTACTTCTAGGGCACCACAGCAGCACGTTCAAAAAAATGATAGTATTATGGTATTTTTATGTTAGTGTTCGTTACCATGGTAACTTACACAAAACCTGAAGTTAAATACACGCATTAAATTGGCAAGTTGAGTTAAGATGCTTATGATAATTAGAAGAATGATATTGTTGTTCATATTTCTGTTCTAAAAAAAAAAAAAAAAAAAAAAAAAACAGCGGATGGGTTAAAAAGAGGAACCATGACTTTACGCAAGAAAACCGTCAAAGACTGAGAAATGTACATTCTGACGCTGTTTACATGCGCGCATTCATATCATATGGACATAAATCGTACTTACTTATTATTCAATAAATCTTTACGGGTCACGAAATATCAAATCCAGTAGTTTCAGTTTAGCTCGTGACCTGCTCTGGTTGAGTGTCCCGTCTAACCAATGGGGAAAAAAGAGGGCGGAGTCTAATGAGGAACGCAGGGACGTGCACGCAGGACGCGTCAACGTCTGTCCGTACGACGTCGATTTTAATATAAATATGAACATCAGAATACAGTTTCAAAAACTATAGTATTGTCATGATATTAAGGACAAAACATGGTGGTACAATGGTACTTTTATCACATATATTACGGTAGCACTTTATTTTACATTCCTGTTCCCCATGTACACACTATGTAGTTAAAAAAGCGTAATAACTAGGTAATAACTTGGTATTAACCCTAAACCTACCATTATACCTAACTTTAACCCATGTAGCTACCTTAAATTATCCTGTACTTTCTGTAAGTCCACATACTGTAAAATAAAATGCAACTTATATTAAGTAGGCCATTTCAAGGAGACATTTCAAAAGACTTTTAATGCCTTATAAAAGAATGAGATGCTGCACTAATAAAAAAGTATATGATTACAATACCACAGCAATATCATATATTGGGTTTTATATCTGAAATCACTGTAAAGCATACCACATAAACATGGTAATCATTCATTGCCATACCATCAATTTACTATAGTATTACTATTATTAAGGGGAACATTTCTGAACTGCAGTAACAGTCAGAATCGACGCTTGCGTGTCATTTATTGTCGTGTGGGTAACAGCTTTTCAAGATGACAACTTAAATTCTCAAAAACAAGGAAGCAGCTAAAATGAACAGACGAGGAACCAAATTTGTGGGTAACACTATTAAACACTACAGCTGCATTTCAGCTAGTCATTTCTAGAGTGATTAAAGATTAAAAAATAGTTTCCATAGTGCTTCCTACTGGTAAACGTCTATTTTGAGTAAACGTTCACGGAGTTAAAAGCAACAAATATAACTTTGGGGTTTGTAAACCCTGTAATTTGGGCTGGTCCTTGTGCGGAGAGGATCCGAGGCTTTCGTCCTTTTTCTCAGAAAAAGTGCCGCTAACTGAGAAACACTGAATGGTCGCTGTGAAGTGTGAACTTGAGAAAATTAAGTGCGAGGCTGCGATAAAGAAATGGACACTCTTTAAAATGAATGCATGAATTTTTTTTCTTTTTCTTTTAATCAAAAGCAGAAAACATTTCGATCAAATAGTCTAATTCACAATAATGTCACAATTCAAAGATGCAATGCAAATGTTTCTCTCACAGTCCAGTGCTTGTGAACATGAGAGCTGTCACATTACTCTCATAACCATAATCGCCTCTACACTTACACAGATGCCGAACGAAGCGAAACGTGTGCGTAAATGCATGTTAAATTAATCCATGGAACAGTAAAAACAAAGAGGTGGTAACCCAAAGTTGCAAAATATTATAAATAACAGGATATAAATTACTGTCAGTTCTTCTGTATTTATCTTAAGGGGTTTTGCCTTATAGGACAGGACGGGAAACGCTTGTGATCAGGAAATGAACCAGATTCAAACTCAGGTCAGCCAGCATAAGCATCATTTCCAGCACTAGTAGTCAAAATAATTATTAAAAGTGGTTCGACTCATGCATTATATTCCAAGTCATTGAGGAAAAGACTGAAATATAAATGATTAATCATTTAAAAAGGCCATATGATGCCATGAAGTTTATTTATTGTAACAGGTTAACATGCTTTAATGCTTTATTATTTTTCACAAAGTGTAGATTATCGCATCCTTCCGAAAGTACTCTGATTGGCCAAACATCTAAAGCGTGTCTGAAATGTAACGACCCTCACCATAATCGCGAGCTTCAGCTTCCAAGGCTTCTAAAGCAAGAGAAGTCAACAGTATTTTTTCCCATAGGGATCTTAAAAAAGTCTTCGTTAAGGAATTATAAGCCATGGACGAAGCTACGGGTCGAATAATTACATTACAAAACCATTGAAAATCAGACCGTGAGGCTGTGAAGTTTAGTGAGGGGAAAAAACTACAGTCCCATGATGCATTGCAAACAGCATAATCAAATTAAAAACGTCGTAGAAATATAAAACTTCTCATGTACAAATAAAATTAATATTTTAGTTTATTGCAAAATATGCATACACAAATAATTAAATATGTTTGAGAGCTTCGAGAGATTGATTTGATTAGCTCTCTCGCGGGAGTGGGCGGAGCTAAAGAGCTATTTTACATGGGTAATGTAGTTTTTCACTAGGAATTATTTTAAAAATAAGCTGAAATAAAGTCTCAACAGAAGCAAATAGCATACCTCGTAGCTCGCAGTTCAGTCTTTAAAGGTTTAAAAGTTATTGTTCGATATTTCCCTATGGAGAAAATGAGATGGTTTTTACTTCCAGACTGTAAACACACAGTCATTAATGTCGTCAGTTTACCGTATCAGATTGTGAAAATGCGGATGATCACGCAGAACGCCACAACATGCCGAATACATGCCTGTAGTTGTCTTTGGCCGTGCATGATTTAATATTTCAAATTGTGACTTCGATCGAGGCGTTTTAGGCAGGTCTGGAGCTGTGTTCTCTGTTAGAGTAAATCTCTTTTGTGGGACACTATGAGCGTTGTTACTTTGCAGATCTTAAACGTGCACAAACCGATGCGTTACACACTAAAGGAAAAGGAAAACCTTAAATAGCATCATATGGCTTCTTTAATATTAAGTAAATAATGACAGAATTTTCATTTCAGGATGAACTGTTCCTTTATGGCTTGCTCCGATCCACTAATTCCACCTATTCAAATTATAATTATGTATTTGTTTAACTACATTTACATTGCACTGTCAGATAACCAGCATAGTCTTAAATTCAGACGGACACGTAAAGTCAGATGTCCACCTGTTCAAATTGTTTGATCGGCTAAAATATCTTCTAAATGAATCACCAGTCATGCATTTTCCTGTTGCACAATTTCCTACATCTGGCTCAAATGCGTGACAGCAAACAAAAGTGCTTATTTAAACTCCAAGGAACTTTGAGTTTCCTGTGTTTACACTTATACATTTCAACTTCAAGCTCACGACTTCATGAAAGCGAGGGACCTTTTCAGAACAGCATTTGGAGCGACAGAGCCGCAAAACTGAACACAGCTGAGGCGTGTTCAGGTCAGTAAATGAAGCAGTAACGGACCGAGGAGGTAAATCCATATCGCTTTTAGTGCACGTCCGTCTCCCCGCTGCTGAAGAGGGTCCTCAAGGTCGCACCTCTCGCCCTGATACCCGCTGTAACACTGGCACTGAAAGTCTTCGCTCATCCGCCGCCGCTCATCCACGCTCGCTTCTCCCTTCACGCGCAGTTCGCTCCCCTGGCCAACTATCGCGTGCGTCTGCGGGTCGAGATGGAGGTACGTGTCCGTGTCCGGATGTCTGCGCAAACACCGGCCGTGGAAACCGCACAGGAAACGACTGCACTGCTCGGCTGCCGTGGAGACGTTGAGGAGGTATCGGCCCAGTGGACCCCGCAAGAACTGGTTTATACTGGAACAGCTTGCCTGTATGAAGAGACAAAAGATGTGTTTTTATGCAGTTGCAGGTTTCCAGGGAAGGCAATGCAGTTGGTGGGATGCGGTGGGTGCTTGCCAGGGTAGTGCTAGGGTCAAAAAAGTAAAAACACACCTGTCTACAATAGGGCTGTGCAATATGGACAAAATAATCACATTGCGGGTTTTTTAATGAATATTGCAATTGCGATTTATTTTGCAATTTTGGTAATTGTTTTTGCTTTTTCAAACATGCTTCACTCTGAATGTATTCAGTGCACAAGAAGTGCATAGCAAAATGTTTCACAATGAAGTAACTATTTACAGCTTCATAAACAAAACTGTAATTAAGTGTCTTTAAAACAGACAACATAGATTAAATTAAGGTTAACTAACCTGAAATTCCAGTCATAATAAGTCAACTTCAAAACTGTATTTCAGTGCACACATTTCACAATGAAGTAACTCTGTACAGTAGAATTAACTGCTTGATAAACAAAAATTGTGTCTTAAAAACAGACATTATATTGATAAAATATTGATAAAAGTCAGAATTATGAGATATAAACTCACAATATTGAGAAAAGTCGGAATTATGAGATCTAAACTCAGAATATTGAGAAAAGTCAGAATTATGAGATATAAACTCACAATATTGAGAAAAGTCAGAATTATGAGATCTAAACTCAGAATATTGAGAAAAGTCAGAATTATGAGATATAAACTCAGAATATTGAGAAAAATCGGAATTATGAGATCTAAACTCAGAATATTGAGAAAAGTCAGAATTATGAGATATAAACTCACAATATTGAGAAAAGTCAGAATTATGAGATCTAAACTCACAATATTGAGAAAAGTCAGAATTATGAGATATAAACTCACAATATTGAGAAAAGTCAGAATTATGAGATATAAACTCTGAATATTGAGAAAAGTTGGAATTATGAGATATAAACTCAGAATATTGAGAAAAGTCAGAATTATGAGATATAAAATCACAATATTGAGAAAAGTCAGAATTATGAGATATAAACTCTGAATATTGAGAAAAGTCAGAATTATGAGATCTAAACTCAGAATATTGAGAAAAGTCAGAATTATGAGATCTAAACTCACAATATTGAGAAAAGTCAGAATTATGAGATATAAACTCAGAATATTGAGAAAAGTCGGAATTATGAGATATAAACTCACAATATTGAGAAAAGCCAGAATTATGAGATCTAAACTCAGAATATTGAGAAAAGTCGGAATTATGAGATCTAAACTCAGAATATTGAGAAAAGTCAGAATTATGAGATATAAACTCACAATATTGAGAAAAGCCAGAATTATGAGATATAAACTCACAATATTGAGAAAAGCCAGAATTATGAGATACAAACTCACAATATTGAGAAAAGCCAGAATTATGAGATATAAACTCACAATATTGAGAAAAGTCAGAATTATGAGATATAAACTCTGAATATTGAGAAAAGTTGGAATTATGAGATCTAAACTCAGAATATTGAGAAAAGTCAGAATTATGAGATATAAACTCACAATATTGAGAAAAGTCAGAATTATGAGATATAAACTCTGAATATTGAGAAAAGTCAGAATTATGAGATCTAAACTCACAATATTGAGAAAAGTCAGAATTATGAGATATAAAATCACAATATTGAGAAAAGCCAGAATTATGAGATCTAAACTCAGAATATTGAGAAAAGTCAGAATTATGAGATCTAAACTCAGAATATTGAGAAAAGTCAGAATTATGAGATCTAAACTCACAATATTGAGAAAAGTCAGAATTATGAGATATAAACTCACAATATTGAGAAAAGCCAGAATTATGAGATCTAAACTCAGAATATTGAGAAAAGTCAGAATTATGAGATATAAACTCTGAATATTGAGAAAAGTCAGAATTATGAGATCTAAACTCACAATATTGAGAAAAGCCAGAATTATGAGATATAAACTCACAATATTGAGAAAAGTCAGAATTATGAGATATAAACTCTGAATATTGAGAAAAGTTGGAATTATGAGATCTAAACTCAGAATATTGAGAAAAGTCAGAATTATGAGATATAAACTCACAATATTGAGAAAAGTCAGAATTATGAGATATAAACTCTGAATATTGAGAAAAGTCAGAATTATGAGATATAAAATCACAATATTGAGAAAAGCCAGAATTATGAGATCTAAACTCAGAATATTGAGAAAAGTCAGAATTATGAGATCTAAACTCAGAATATTGAGAAAAGTCAGAATTATGAGATCTAAACTCACAATATTGAGAAAAGTCAGAATTATGAGATATAAACTCACAATATTGAGAAAAGCCAGAATTATGAGATCTAAACTCAGAATATTGAGAAAAGTCAGAATTATGAGATCTAAACTCAGAATATTGAGAAAAGTCAGAATTATGAGATCTAAACTCAGAATATTGAGAAAAATCAGAATTATGAGATATAAAATCACAATATTGAGAAAAGCCAGAATTATGAGATCTAAACTCAGAATATTGAGAAAAGTCAGAATTATGAGATCTAAACTCAGAATATTGAGAAAAGTCAGAATTATGAGATCTAAACTCACAATATTGAGAAAAGTCAGAATTATGAGATATAAACTCACAATATTGAGAAAAGCCAGAATTATGAGATCTAAACTCAGAATATTGAGAAAAGTCAGAATTATGAGATCTAAACTCACAATATTGAGAAAAGTCGGAATTATGAGATATAAACTCACAATATTGAGAAAAGCCAGAATTATGAGATCTAAACTCAGTATATTGAGAAAAGTCGGAATTATGAGATCTAAACTCAGAATATTGAGAAAAGTCAGAATTATGAGATCTAAACTCACAATATTGAGAAAAGTCAGAATTATGAGATATAAAATCACAATATTGAGAAAAGCCAGAATTATGAGATCTAAACTCAGAATATTGAGAAAAGTCAGAATTATGAGATCTAAACTCACAATATTGAGAAAAGTCAGAATTATGAGATATAAACTCACAATATTGAGAAAAGCCAGAATTATGAGATCTAAACTCAGAATATTGAGAAAAGTCAGAATTATGAGATCTAAACTCACAATATTGAGAAAAGTCGGAATTATGAGATATAAACTCACAATATTGAGAAAAGTCAGAATTATGAGATATAAACTCACAATATTGAGAAAAGTCAGAATTATGAGATCTAAACTCAGAATATTGAGAAAAGTCAGAATTATGAGATATAAACTCTGAATATTGAGAAAAGTCAGAATTATGAGATCTAAACTCACAATATTGAGAAAAGCCAGAATTATGAGATATAAACTCACAATATTGAGAAAAGTCAGAATTATGAGATATAAACTCTGAATATTGAGAAAAGTTGGAATTATGAGATCTAAACTCAGAATATTGAGAAAAGTCAGAATTATGAGATATAAACTCACAATATTGAGAAAAGTCAGAATTATGAGATATAAACTCTGAATATTGAGAAAAGTCAGAATTATGAGATCTAAACTCACAATATTGAGAAAAGTCAGAATTATGAGATATAAACTCACAATATTGAGAAAAGCCAGAATTATGAGATCTAAACTCAGAATATTGAGAAAAGTCAGAATTATGAGATCTAAACTCAGAATATTGAGAAAAGTCAGAATTATGAGATCTAAACTCACAATATTGAGAAAAGTCAGAATTATGAGATATAAACTCACAATATTGAGAAAAGCCAGAATTATGAGATCTAAACTCAGAATATTGAGAAAAGTCAGAATTATGAGATCTAAACTCACAATATTGAGAAAAGTCGGAATTATGAGATATAAACTCACAATATTGAGAAAAGCCAGAATTATGAGATCTAAACTCAGTATATTGAGAAAAGTCGGAATTATGAGATCTAAACTCAGAATATTGAGAAAAGTCAGAATTATGAGATCTAAACTCACAATATTGAGAAAAGTCAGAATTATGAGATATAAAATCACAATATTGAAAAGCCAGAATTATGAGATCTAAACTCAGAATATTGAGAAAAGTCAGAATTATGAGATCTAAACTCACAATATTGAGAAAAGTCAGAATTATGAGATATAAACTCACAATATTGAGAAAAGCCAGAATTATGAGATCTAAACTCAGAATATTGAGAAAAGTCAGAATTATGAGATCTAAACTCACAATATTGAGAAAAGTCGGAATTATGAGATATAAACTCACAATATTGAGAAAAGTCAGAATTATGAGATATAAACTCACAATATTGAGAAAAGTCAGAATTATGAGATATAAACTCTGAATATTGAGAAAAGTCAGAATTATGAGATCTAAACTCACAATATTGAGAAAAGTCAGAATTATGAGATATAAAATCACAATATTGAGAAAAGCCAGAATTATGAGATCTAAACTCAGAATATTGAGAAAAGTCAGAATTATGAGATCTAAACTCAGAATATTGAGAAAAGTCAGAATTATGAGATCTAAACTCACAATATTGAGAAAAGTCAGAATTATGAGATATAAACTCACAATATTGAGAAAAGCCAGAATTATGAGATCTAAACTCAGAATATTGAGAAAAGTCAGAATTATGAGATCTAAACTCAGAATATTGAGAAAAGTCAGAATTATGAGATATAAAATCACAATATTGAGAAAAGCCAGAATTATGAGATCTAAACTCAGAATATTGAGAAAAGTCAGAATTATGAGATCTAAACTCAGAATATTGAGAAAAGTCAGAATTATGAGATATAAACTCACAATATTGAGAAAAGTCAGAATTATGAGATCTAAACTCACAATATTGAGAAAAGTCAGAATTATGAGATATAAACTCACAATATTGAGAAAAGCCAGAATTATGAGATCTAAACTCAGAATATTGAGAAAAGTCAGAATTATGAGATATAAACTCTGAATATTGAGAAAAGTCAGAATTATGAGATCTAAACTCAGAATATTGAGAAAAGTCAGAATTATGAGATCTAAACTCACAATATTGAGAAAAGTCGGAATTATGAGATATAAAATCACAATATTGAGAAAAGTCAGAATTATGAGATATAAAATCACAATATTGAGAAAAGTCAGAATTATGAGATCTAAACTCACAATATTGAGAAAAGTCAGAATTATGAGATATAAACTCACAATATTGAGAAAAGTCAGAATTATGAGATATAAACTCTGAATATTGAGAAAAGTCAGAATTATGAGATCTAAACTCACAATATTGAGAAAAGTCAGAATTATGAGATATAAAATCACAATATTGAGAAAAGCCAGAATTATGAGATCTAAACTCAGAATATTGAGAAAAGTCAGAATTATGAGATCTAAACTCAGAATATTGAGAAAAGTCAGAATTATGAGATCTAAACTCACAATATTGAGAAAAGTCAGAATTATGAGATATAAACTCACAATATTGAGAAAAGCCAGAATTATGAGATCTAAACTCAGAATATTGAGAAAAGTCAGAATTATGAGATCTAAACTCAGAATATTGAGAAAAGTCAGAATTATGAGATATAAAATCACAATATTGAGAAAAGCCAGAATTATGAGATCTAAACTCAGAATATTGAGAAAAGTCAGAATTATGAGATCTAAACTCAGAATATTGAGAAAAGTCAGAATTATGAGATATAAACTCACAATATTGAGAAAAGTCAGAATTATGAGATCTAAACTCACAATATTGAGAAAAGTCAGAATTATGAGATATAAACTCACAATATTGAGAAAAGCCAGAATTATGAGATCTAAACTCAGAATATTGAGAAAAGTCAGAATTATGAGATATAAACTCTGAATATTGAGAAAAGTCAGAATTATGAGATCTAAACTCAGAATATTGAGAAAAGTCAGAATTATGAGATCTAAACTCACAATATTGAGAAAAGTCGGAATTATGAGATATAAAATCACAATATTGAGAAAAGTCAGAATTATGAGATATAAAATCACAATATTGAGAAAAGTGAGAATTATGAGATATAAACTCACAATATTGAGAAAAGCCAGAATTATGAGATCTAAACTCACAATATTGAGAAAAGCCAGAATTATGAGATCTAAACTCAGTATATTGAGAAAAGTCGGAATTATGAGATCTAAACTCAGAATATTGAGAAAAGTCAGAATTATGAGATATAAACTCACAATATTGAGAAAAGCCAGAATTATGAGATCTAAACTCACAATATTGAGAAAAGCCAGAATTATGAGATATAAACTCACAATATTGAGAAAAGCCAGAATTATGAGATATAAAATCACAACATTGAGAAAAGCCAGAATTATGAGATATAAACTCACAATATTTAGAAAAGTCAGAATTATGAGATATAAACTCACAATATTGAGAAAAGCCAGAATTATGAGATATAAACTCACAATATTGAGAAAAGCCAGAATTATGAGATATAAACTCACAATATTGAGAAAAGCCAGAATTATGAGATATAAACTCACAATATTGAGAAAAGTCAGAATTATGAGATCTAAACTCACAATATTGAGAAAAGTCAGAATTATGAGATCTAAACTCAGAATATTGAGAAAAGTCAGAATTATGAGATATAAACTCTGAATATTGAGAAAAGTCAGAATTATGAGATCTAAACTCAGAATATTGAGAAAAGTCAGAATTATGAGATCTAAACTCACAATATTGAGAAAAGTCGGAATTATGAGATATAAAATCACAATATTGAGAAAAGTCAGAATTATGAGATATAAACTCTGAATATTGAGAAAAGCCAGAATTATGAGATCTAAACTCAGAATATTGAGAAAAGTCAGAATTATGAGATATAAACTCTGAATATTGAGAAAAGTCAGAATTATGAGATCTAAACTCAGAATATTGAGAAAAGTCAGAATTATGAGATCTAAACTCACAATATTGAGAAAAGTCGGAATTATGAGATATAAAATCACAATATTGAGAAAAGTGAGAATTATGAGATATAAACTCACAATATTGAGAAAAGCCAGAATTATGAGATCTAAACTCACAATATTGAGAAAAGCCAGAATTATGAGATCTAAACTCAGTATATTGAGAAAAGTCGGAATTATGAGATCTAAACTCAGAATATTGAGAAAAGTCAGAATTATGAGATATAAACTCACAATATTGAGAAAAGCCAGAATTATGAGATCTAAACTCACAATATTGAGAAAAGCCAGAATTATGAGATATAAACTCACAATATTGAGAAAAGCCAGAATTATGAGATATAAAATCACAATATTGAGAAAAGCCAGAATTATGAGATATAAACTCACAATATTTAGAAAAGTCAGAATTATGAGATATAAACTCACAATATTGAGAAAAGCCAGAATTATGAGATCTAAACTCACAATATTGAGAAAAGCCAGAATTATGAGATATAAACTCACAATATTGAGAAAAGCCAGAATTATGAGATATAAAATCACAATATTGAGAAAAGCCAGAATTATGAGATATAAACTCACAATATTGAGAAAAGCCAGAATTATGAGATATAAACTCACAATATTGAGAAAAGCCAGAATTATGAGATATAAACTCACAATATTGAGAAAAGCCAGAATTATGAGATATAAACTCACAATATTGAGAAAAGTCAGAATTATGATAAATCACAATATTGAGAATATTGTTGTTCTTTGTTCCAGCTATTATTATCAATAGAAACCACTTAAAAAGAACTATGATTGAAATAAAATGTAATGTGATGCTGAATGCTTACATTGCTGCTGCTATAATTGGCGTCGCCCCAGAGCACGACACCAGCTGCACCCAGAGCCACACTTTCTCCAATGGTGGACACCAAGTCAGTCTGCACAAACACGAATAAGGGAATCAGTGATTGGATCTTGGACCTTTTTAAAAACAAGAATTAATTTAGCTCATTTTGAAAGCTGTGAGTTGAGGCCACAAATAATGAATGCGTACAATTCTGAAACGGCATCTGTGGAACAATCTAGGATCGGCTGTAATGGTGCGGTGGGTGGTGGCAATGAAAACATGACCAGCACCCTTCCTGTTCCACTGAACACAAACATTTACAGAGATAAAGAGGATGACCATTATGGTTAAGCACATACATAATGCTTTCTTTATTCTTCACTAAAACTGCTCCAATAAACAGAGCAATGTTCTGAGAGCTTATGAAATATTGCTGTCTCTGCACATTTAACTAAACAAGAAAATATTTAAACCAAAATCCGATAACTTTTTACAATCTTTATGAATAAATCTTGCTTTAAAGATGTTTTTGTTGTTGTGCATAAAGCCTGTAGATCTTTAGGCGGAAGAGCTTTGAACTTTACTGACGTACACAATAGAAGAATTATTTGCATACACTCAGAAAACGTCTCTTTGACAACTGAACAAACAGAATGGAGAGTCACTGGCTGTTGAATGGAATTTTTTGTCCTTTAAGGTCAACCTTCATTTCCGCAAATTCTGTTACATGTCAAAGGTCAGTTGTAGTGATTTTACTCAACTTTAATTGGCTCTTTGCAAATGTTACTGAGCACTGCTACCTTAGCAACTGTTGCTTTTGCTTTAATGGACTTGAACAGAAATGATCCAAAACTATTGTAAAATGTTTTCCCCCATGCACTTTTACAAATCTAAACTCATTCCCAAATTCAAGCCCCCTTTAATATATATATATATATATATATATATTGATAAATGAATATATACATGTAAAAGTACAAATTTAATGTTATTTCATTTGCATATTGATTCAGACTTTTAAGCCAAAGTAAAAAGATATTTAAAGAGTTAATTCTTTAAAAAAAAAAAATAATAATTCCAGTCTACGTATAAATAACTATTTTACCGCTTTTGGTTGTGCTGCAATTTTGCAGAAAATCACACTGTGATTCATTTATTAACGGGATTAAATGAAGGGCAAATGGAACGTTTTGCTTGGAAAGTCCAGTTTGTCCAATAATCCGACGTCACAGAAGTGTCTCAAACAATGCTCAGATTGGTCAAGATACAATCTTAAAACGATCTTAAATCTGCAATGCAAGTTGAATCTGCAAAGTCAGGTCTCCAAAATAAAATAACATTACTAACTTAATATAATTCATCTGAATAATGATTCAGATAAGTCGTCTTAGCAAAGATTTCTTTAAAGAGTAATTTAACAGTTTCTCCTAAGAAACTTACCTACTACAAAATGCTTTGCAATGCAACACTTAATTCCAGCCTACATAATAATAACAACATCCAATGCAATTTTACCACTTTTGGTTGTTCTTACATTTTTCACACTATTGACCAAAATCATGTTCTGGTACAAACTGCATCGACAGACACAGACCAACAACAACAACAGTCGGAAAGTGTTTGAATGACTTCAATGACTCATTAATAAATACTTGTTTCATTACTGGATGAATCAGTGATTTTGAACAAATCTTTTGAATGAATGATTCAACGACAAAAAATGTTTTAAGTCACTTGTCGCCACCAAGTGGAATAAGATGTAATTCATACAACCGCTATTAGTTTGCGCCTACACTGTAATGAATTGCTGTAAAAATTACAGCATTATTTTACAGCCGCTGGCTGTTTTTTAATAATACAGCATATTGCTGTAAACTGCAATGCATTCTGGGATCACATGTTGGTTTGACTCAAATTTAGAGAATATTGCTGTAAATTGACCCTTCGTGATTTAAAAAAAATACAGCTATTTACTGTAATCAGAGAATGCAGGGAAATTCTGTAAATTAAATTACAGGAACACTACTGTAAATTTTACAGTAACTGGCTGGCAACCCTACTGCCAGTCATTTTTTAACAGTGTATCGTAGACATATTTATACTAACTTAAAACTTATATCTCAGCACTTCTGTGACCATTTGAATATTTAACACAAAAATAACTACTGTGTGGTACAAAACCGCTCTCTCCGGCTTCTAACAAAATCTGGATGCCGCCCAAGTACATTTCTACAAACTCACCTCCGTCAGCAATTCCAGCTCATTGACATAAGTAGGGCGGCTGTAGACAAAAACAGGACGTGCCATTCCCTCTCCCACTGATGCCAATCTCATTCCCTCTTTCACCCGGTTTCGGACAAACTGGCGACCGAAGGGTGTTGGGCGCAACACAGAGCTCATGTATATTGAAGGAAACAGGGCTGTGCTTTCAGTCCACAGCCACTTCAGCTGGTCGTTCCTGGCCACCTCAACGTCCGGGCAGCGGCCCGTGTAGTGCTCCAGGCTGTTGCGATAGTCGTGATTGTAGCAGTCGGGAAAGAGGTAGAAGCCCCACAGCTGGTTGGGACGCAAGCTTTTGGCCAGCCGCAACGTCTCCAGCATGAAGATGCGGCTGGACATCTCGAACTCCTGCTGGGCCACTCTGTTGATCTGGGAAGAGTTCCAGTTTGGGTTTTTCTGGGCCACTAACCGAAGCGACTCTCTCTTATATATGCTTTTAGTGTCCCAATTACGTATCCACAGCGGACGCCATTCCTCCCAGTCGATGACGGCCAGGCCTCGCGCGGACGGGTCGCGAATGTACTTCTCAATTCCCTCTGGCATCTTCTCTCGGTGGTGCGTGAGGCTGGCGAGCTGCGGTAGTCCACCGTTGACGCCGATGTCGTGCTCAAAGTGTGGATACAAGCCCAGGCGGTCTTTGTAGAAGATGGTGAGGTTCTGCTTGGTGAAGCCCTCGTTAGGAGACGCCACGATCTGAAACTGGTCGAGCTGGAAATGGACATTGTGGCGAGGCCTGCAGTCTTCGGTTGGGGCGTTCCAGATGAGAACCAACGGCTTCTGAGGGTAAAGAGGCCATCTGGTGGGCTTCAGATCTTCAGCAAGAGTGAGATGATCCAGAACCAGTGGAACCAACAACCAGATTCTCCAATTAAGTAGGATCCGGTGCGCCATGACTTCAGTCATTCACAATAAGGGCCTTCACTCCTGCTGAAATAAAGTCATATTATTCCTTATGACAGTTCATAATAATCATAATTTTCAGTCAATAAAAATTGAATATTCATTCAAATGGCATCTTGAAGAGGAAATTTTGCCCAGTAATAATCAATGATATTATGACTTACCAAAAATGACATTTCTGTCATTAATTCCTCACCCTCGTGTGTTTCCAAACCCGTAAGACCTTCCATCATCTTCGAAACACAAATTAAGATATTTTTGATATCCAAGAGTTTTTTTATCTATCATAGAAAGCGACGTAATTAGCATCGTTCAAGATGACCTTAATTTTATGAAGTGATGAGAATGCCTTTTGCGCGCAAAACCGCAACAAAAATAACAGGTTTACTCAACAAATTCATCTCTCCCCTGTCATTCTCCGACACTTCCATGCTCTTCGTTAGAACGGAGGATCAGCTGGATTTCATCAAAAATATCTTCATTTGTGTTCTGAAGATGAACGAAGGTCTTACGGGTGTAGAACGACACGAGGGAGAGGAATTAATGACACAATTTTCATTTTTGAGTGAACAAACCCTTTAAGGTAACCCTTTCATTAAAATAAAGTTGGTTGGCATTATGCAATTATATAATAATGTAATAAAAATCCTGCTATTCCCACTGTAAAAATCAAATACCTTAAATATTATAAGAATTAAATGAGCCTATTAGATTTCTTTTACATAAAATAGTCAGAGTTCTGAAGGAAAAGTTAATTGCAACTTTTATGTAACACTGCATATTAAAATAGTATTCAAAGAAAGGCTCGAGATGATATTCCAATTTAAGGCAGAATAACCTGATCAGAAATTGATTTTAGTGACCCATAATCAGGACTTTTAAAATGTGCTTCACTACAGATTACAAAATACATGCTTTAAAAAGTCATTTGTCACGTATTTCGTTACATTACTCAAGTTTAGTAACTTCATCTAAATACTTTAGAATACTTTGGAATACTAATATGTGTGGAACAAACACAAGAAAGGCCATTGCAAGTTTTTATCTCACAATTCTGACTTTTTCCCTCAGAATTGCGTGATGTAAAGTTGCAATTGTGAGTTATAAAGTCTG
>CM074298.1:3401745-3406745 GCA_037194245.1 Opsariichthys bidens | reverse complement strand
GTTTTAAATCTCTTTCTAATGTTACACAAAAACACCAATTGTGAAATTTCACTAATTATTAATGAATAATTACAATAAATAAATAATTATTTTCTTCTTCAAATGGTAGATACTATTAAATAAATTAATTCTTACTCAGAATTAGTTAATAATTAATAATAATAATAATGATAATTTATATAATAAATAAGTACCATTTATAATTATAATTATTAATCATATAAATTTTAAAAAACAAAATGGTTAAGATGTAATATTGTGTCACAACCAGGATTATTATCATTAACTACAACTGCTAAACTTTCTCATTTACTTAAAAATAAAATAAACATTATCTGAAATAAATCATTTTCATTGAGTTTAAGTACTAATTTAACTAAATAAAAACTTTTAAAATTAATAAAAATGACAAAAAAATTTAAAATTAAAACGGAAGCAGAAAATATAAAGTCTAATTCAAAATATGAATAAAAATCGTAATATCAATTATACTAAAATAACACTGTCACGACATTATAATGTACGGTATGAAAGACGGAAATATATTTTACGAAGTTAAATATAATATCAAAACAGAAATAATTGAATTAAAGATTATAGAATGATGCCAAAAGGTAACGTGAATGTAAAAATTAGCGACAATTGAAAGAAAATTGTAAATCTTACTGTTTAAGTCTTCTTCTCGGTCTCCAATTTAGAAAGGACTTTCCTTTTCAGCATTACGTCTTTCCTCATTCAATATTATGGATGTAAAACGCCTATAATTTCAAGTTATGGTAAACATTTACCTTGAATTGCATGAATAATTACTGCCATGTAATCTGCTAAACCATTTTATTCAAGTATATTAACTTATAATTTACTGTACAATAACTGATTACAAGTGCAGATGTGGCTTGCAACCCAACGAACAAACAAAGTCAGACTTTGATACAACAGAATAATATAATATACAATAGAACGATAAACACGCACAATAACAAACACGTGATTTATGTACAATCCCTGCATTGCTTTAGGCTCCTTGCTTGCACACTCTCACGGCACATGCGTTCCTTACTGTACATCACAGAAGACAGGGCGACGTGCGTCTGCTGTCTATACACCAGACTGCAAATCAGAAAATATGATTCAACTTTTTGGTCAAAGCCAGCTGAAGGGCAAACGCCCTCCCTGTCGTAACAGAGAGCCATGGGGCGTCCTTACAGGAGGAACAGCGATGGTGGAAGGAAGTGGAGGGTGGCCGTGTCACTTCCTCAAGAGTCTGTTTGCTTATATTTCACACAGGATGACAGGGAAGTCGACGTGGATTCGTGGGTGATCCAAATGAACGATTCCCTGTAAGCACGAAATATGAAAAAAAAAAAAAGCTTTTAATACAAAATACAGAGCTATAAATATTGAAAATATTTAGATAAGACACCAAGATAAATAAAATGGTAACTTAGATGTTTAGATTAGCAGTTACACACATTTTAAAAAGAAAAGTCTTTCTATTCTGGAAAACCAGACCAAATATATTTTACATTTATCCATTTAGCAGATGCTTTAATCGACTCTCAAATGAGGAATACAACAAGCCATTCATTTTAAGGAGGCAATAACATGAGAAGAGCTAGTAATACAAAGTTTCATACCCAGTCTAGAATACTACAAGCAAGAACAGGGAGGGATTTAAGAAATGGAGAAAGAAGAGAAAGAACAGATTTTTCAAGAGATTTTGTTTTTTTTTGCAATAAATTATTAAAATCACCGACTAACATAACCAAGTACCAAAGTTTGAGTTTTCCAGGCTGTGATGTAAAGTAAAGTCAATTAAAAAACAAGTCGCTTCTATCATAGGATCGTATCATAATCGCCATCATTAATAATTACTTTGCATGAATTTACATATATAATACAATTGATTTCGTAGGTTGATACTGTCAATTTTGCACTAAATATGTCCATGTATGTGACAGGATCAGTGTATCTCACCTGAGGTATGAGGTTTTTCTGAATTCTTTTCAGCTTGGCTTTCTTTCTGCCATTCTTGGTCACCACAGTCTCCTCATAAAATTCATGAGCCAGATCTCCATCTTCATCAAAATACAAGGAACTGCAAGCACAAAGAGCAGCTGGGTGAATGTCACAAACATATCCAAGTCACACACACACACACACATACACACACACATATATATATAATCTTTTATGAATTAAACTTTTGCAGAAAACTAGAAGTCTTCATTTATTGAAATTAAAAATATTTATCTATTTAGGATTTGGCATTATGACAATTGTATTGAAGCTTGTTTACGCCAATGAATAAAAATTAAAAAAGCAAATCTTGCAATTTTGTCTTTATAAAACAAAATTGCAAAACAGAAGTCAGAATTGTGAGATATAAAGTCAGAATTGTGAGTTATAAAGTCAGAATTGTGAGATATAAAGTCAGAATTGTGAGATAAAAAGTCAGAATTGTGAGAAATAAAGTCAGAATTGTGAGATATAAAGTCAGAATTGTGAGATAAAAAGTCAGAATTGTGAGAAATAAAGTCAGAATTGTGAGATATAAAGTCAGAATTGAGATATAAAGTCAGAATTGTGAGATATAAAGTCAGAATTGTGAGATATAAAGTCAGAATTGAGAGATATAAAGTCAGAATTGAGAGATATAAAGTCAGAATTGAGAGATATAAAGTCAGAATTGTGAGATATAAAGTCAGAATTGAGATATAAAGTCAGAATTGTGAGATATAAAGTCCGAATTGCGAGATATAAAGTCAGAATTGTGAGATATAAAGTCAGAATTGAGATATAAAGTCAGAATTGTGAGATATAAAGTCAGAATTGAGATATAAAGTCAGAATTGTGAGATATAAAGTCAGAATTGAGAGATATAAAGTCAGAATTACGAGATATAAAGTCAGAATTACGAGATATAAAGTCAGAATTGCGAGATATAAAGTCAGAATTGCGAGATATAAAGTCAGAATTGTGAGATATAAAGTCAGAATTGTGAGATATAAAGTCAGAATTGTGAGATATAAAGTCAGAATTGTGAGATAAAAAGTCAGAATTGTGAGATATAGTCAGAATTGTGAGATATAAAGTCAGAATTGTGAGATATAAAGTCAGAATTGTGAGATATAAAGTCAGAATTGCGAGATATAAAGTCAGAATTGCGAGATATAAAGTCAGAATTGTGAGATAAAAAGTCAGAATTGTGAGAAATAAAGTCAGAATTGTGAGATAAAAAGTCAGAATTGTGAGAAATAAAGTCAGAATTGTGAGATATAAAGTCAGAATTGTGAGATATAAAGTCAGAATTGAGATATAAAGTCAGAATTGTGAGTTATAAAGTCAGAATTGTGAGATATAAAGTCAGAATTGAGAGATATAAAGTCAGAATTGCGAGATATAAAGTCAGAATTGCGAGATATAAAGTCCGAATTGCGAGATATAAAGTCCGAATTGAGATATAAAGTCCGAATTGCGAGATATAAAGTCCGAATTGCGAGATATAAAGTCAGAATTGTGAGATATAAAGTCAGAATTGTGAGATATAAAGTCAGAATTGAGATATAAAGTCAGAATTGTGAGATATAAAGTCAGAATTGAGAGATATAAAGTCAGAATTACGAGATATAAAGTCAGAATTGCGAGATATAAAGTCAGAATTACGAGATATAAAGTCAGAATTGCGAGATATAAAGTCAGAATTGCGAGATATAAAGTCAGAATTGTGAGATATAAAGTCAGAATTGTGAGATATAAAGTCAGAATTGTGAGATATAAAGTCAGAATTGAGAGATATAAAGTCAGAATTGCGAGATATAAAGTCAGAATTGCGAGATATAAAGTCAGAATTGAGAGATATAAAGTCAGAATTGCGAGATATAAAGTCAGAATTGTGAGATATAAAGTCAGAATTGAGATATAAAGTCAGAATTGTGAGATATAAAGTCCGAATTGCGAGATATAAAGTCAGAATTGTGAGATATAAAGTCAGAATTGAGATATAAAGTCAGAATTGTGAGATATAAAGTCAGAAAATTGTGAGATATAAAGTCAGAATTGTGAGATATAAAGTCAGAATTGAGAGATATAAAGTCAGAATTACGAGATATAAAGTAAAGTCAGAATTGCGAGATATAAAGTCAGAATTGCGAGATATAAAGTCAGAATTGCGAGATATAAAGTCAGAATTACGAGATATAAAGTCAGAATTGCGAGATATAAAGTCAGAATTGCGAGATATAAAGTCAGAATTGTGAGATATAAAGTCAGAATTGTGAGATATAAAGTCAGAATTGTGAGACATAAAGTCAGAATTCTGAGATATAAAGTCAGAATTGTGAGATATAAAGTCAGAATTGTGAGATATAAAGTCAGAATTGTGAGATATAGTCAGAATTGTGAGATATAGTCAGAATTGTGAGATATAAAGTCAGAATTGTGAGATATAAAGTCAGAATTGTGAGATATAAAGTCAGAATTGTGAGATATAGTCAGAATTGTGAGATATAAAGTCAGAATTGTGAGATATAAAGTCAGAATTGTGAGATATAAAGTCAGAATTGAGATATAAAGTCAGAATTGTGAGATATAAAGTCAGAATTCTGAGACACAATGACTTTTTTTTATTATTTATTTTTTTATGGCGAAACAAGCTTCCATACAATTGATAACATTTTCCTTCAAACTAGGCTTCTGAAAAATTAAAGGTTCTTGATGTTGTTTTGGCGTCTCCTACAATATGTTTACTTGCATCAAAAGTCAAAAAACACTTTCATTTTCTCATGATATACACTGCAGCATCAGCTCTTTCCTCACAGCGTCTGAAACAGTTTATTTGAATATTCAGCTTTTCCAAGAGCCTCCTCTGCTCTGATTGGTCAGAGGGCCAAGTCAGTTTTGACTGACTCACAGCATGAGTCGGGAACAAAATTCCCATTACCATATCTGAATTTCAGCTCCGGATCTTCGTCAGCGCTCGATACACAGTGATACGATCG